>JAFFST010051280.1:4791-19335 GCA_022414735.1 Noturus placidus | reverse complement strand
TCTCATTCACCCATTCACACACACACTCACACACCAGTGGTAGCAGAGCTGCCATGCAAGGTGCTAACTTTCCATCAGGGGCAACTTGGGGTTCAGTTTCTTGCCCAAGGACACTTCAGCATGTGGAGTCATGCGGGCCGGGAATCAAACCGCTGTCCCTACAATTAGTGACAACCCGCTCTACCATCTGAGCCACAGCTGCCCACAGGAATGTCACAGGAAAAAAGTATTGAACGCGCTAAGAAAAAGCAGTTCTCCAAGGTAAGGTGAGGAACCAGCTGAAATCCGTAAGTAATTATACCCCCATCTGTGCAAATTAATATTAGCAGGGTTAGTAAATTGAATGTCTACAAAAAGGCTTTTTGTTACCAAGGTGACACACTAGAAATCTCATGATGGTTAAAAGCATAGAGCTCTCCCCAGACCTGCGCACCCTTATTGTTGCAAAACATATTTGCGGAATCGGATACAGATGTATTTCAAAACTTCTGAATTTTCCGCAAGTGGAAGCAAACATCATCAACCGGCCATGCATAGGAGCTTCTCGCAAGATTTCTGACCAGGGAGTCAGAAGAATTGTCAGAAGAGTAGCCCAAGAGCCAAGGACCACTCAGAAATAGCACCAGAAACACTTAGAGACAGCAGGTGAGATAGTCACCTCCACTGCTCACGCTCACCCGCAAGACTCCATTACTAAAGAAAAGGCATGTCGAAACTCATTTAAAGTTTTCTACAATTAATTTGATCAAGCCTATGAAATGCTGGGAGAGTGTAGTCTGGAAGCAACATTGAACTTTTTCGCTGTCATACTACACACCATATTTGGAGAAGAAACTGCACTGCACATCACCCTTACAACATTATACCAACAGTGAAGTTTGGAGGTAGAAGCATCATGGTGTGCGGCTGTTTTTCATCGCATGGTACTGGCAGATGTCATATAATTGAAGGAACAATGAATGGGTTAGGGTTAGCCTAACCCTAGCCCTTTACCAGAAGATTCTTGAGAATGGTGGAGGAAATGTGATGATCCTGGGGTGCTTTGGTGTTGGTAAAGTTGGAAATGTGTACAGAGGGAAATGATTCAAGGAAGATTTATATTTTAATGTTCAATGCCATGCCATACCCTGTGGACAGAACTTGGCTGGAGCCAATTTCATCCTACAACAGGACAATGACTCAAAGCACTGCTCCAAATTATGCAAAACCTATTTCGAGAAGAAGCAGTCAGCTAGAATACAGTCTGTAATAGCTTGGCAAGTTCAATAGGCATATCTAAACCATTTTGAGCTGTTGAGCTGTATTGACTGGAAGCATAAATGTAAATGTGATTTTGTTTTTTTTATTTTTATTTTATGAGACTGGTTGTTAACATAGATAAAAAAAATGGCAAAGCTATGTAAATGATGGAGCACGTTTCTATTTGTAAAATATCCCACGCAGTGCCACTAACAATAGCACATAATAACCATAAAAAATAAGCACATAAAAATAAGTTTTTATTGTTGAATTGAGCTTGGCATTTGTCCCTATACGTGTGAGCACCAATACCATATCTATTTATCTATACATATATACAGTACATACATACATACATATATATATATATATATATACATACATATATACAGTACATACATATATATATATATATATATATATACATACATACATAATTCTAATGTAATTCCCTTGATAAATATTTCTCTATTGATTGGTTTTTTTAATATTGTTTTTTTGTTGTTGTAGTTGTTGTTGTTTTATTGCCCACTCTTAAGGTAAAGTGTTTTCAGGTAAACCTTAGGTCACATATTAATAAATATCTTCAAATATCAAATATCTTCTTGTATGTCTAATGTTGTAGTCCAGTGTATTTAAAACCCAACCCCTACTTGTGTCCTTTTCTCCCCTGATGTATCACCAAATTACTTAATAAAAAATAAATAATTCCTGCAGAAGGAATTTATCAGTGTTTGGTTCTCTTATGCATTCCTCAAATATTAACAGAAATCTGATGAAAGTCATCTCTTCTTTTAAGTCAAATTTAATATACTTTTAAAACCCAAACTAACATTTTTACCCTGCTGCAGCTGGTTTACCCCAGCTACATAACCCTATATACAAAGTGTCTTGTTTAGGACGTAAGCAGCCCATTGACATTTAAAGCGCTCAAGGTGTCTCAAAGTGTCTCAAACGCCGGGTGTCTTTAAAACTTTAACCCCAACCCAAGACTGTCCTGCCACTCCACCTTCATTCTATCTGGTGAGGTATAGCACTATTCTATTGCTGGGCTAAATTTAGCCTATTACCCAAAGACACTTATTATTTGATCTAGAATACTACATCTTATTTAATATATTTTTTATACATTACACTATTCTAATAAAAGGACTATTCAAGTTAAGACATAGAGGTCTCTGTTGGGAATCAACAAAGCCAATTTTATTCCAGACAATTACACAAGTGGAAAACATCAATTAAACTATGTGCTCAAACAAATTGTAAATATTCAATATGTGATTGGGTCCATCTTTAAATGCACTAGCTTTCCAGCTTTCAAATATAAAATGCATGATAAACATTCATGATAAACAATTGTCAATTTAGTTAGCCATGAATTGTGGCGCTAAATGAACTTATCTTATGTTAAAAGGTTAAACCTGTACCTGTACCTGAATCTTATGTCAACAACTCTGGGTGGGTAGCCTTTACAAAGAACAGTGTTCATTTCAATCAGATCACTTGTTGTCTTCTGAATCACTGCAGAGAAATTAGATGACTGGCAGGATTATATAAACAACCTTTGTTGTGTGACTAAAACTTCAGATGTCAGTCATGCATTTAGAAAATAATTTTTTATATAATATGATATAATATCATTTAATTGTATCAGTTAAAGTAGTCAGTAATCCATGTAAATGACATATAATTGTAATGTAAACAGATTATTGTTTACATTGCTGTGCTATAAGTATATCAATATTTATAATTACAATATACAATATTTTTTTTATTATAAATGACTCACAGCAGTAGCAATAGGCCTAATTAATCAGTTATAAAATTATACCTCAGTCCATTGGAATTTCAATTAGAAATTAAACAAACGTTACATTTATTAATTATCATCATTAAACTTTACATTTATTGGGTCAGGTTTTTGGCAGCAACCATAACTGCTATAAAATCATGGGTATGCAAGACATTAAAATATTTTATATATAATATATTTTATATATTTTATAACACTTATAAGGTAGATTTCTGCTTAGGGTATATGTCTCCAATTTTGTACTCCTGTACTTAAGAATTTTATAAATAAATGCTAGAAAATCAATCAAATCAAATCAAATTCTGCAGCATGTAGTGTTGTTGCCTCACATCTCCAGGGTCCCAAGGTCAATCCTATACTTGGGTTTTGTTCCGTGTGGAGTTTCTCAGTCATGGTGAATGTATTGCATTGAAGAAATATTGTGTATGAGAGATGTACTGTATCTGTACAAACACTACAAACAACCTGAATGAAGTGTTTAATTCAGTTAAATAATTTTTTTCAGTTTATCTTGTATTAACCAATCTAATAAGGTAATTAGAGTAACTGCACGTAACGTTAGAAAATTATTTATTATCAGTCTGATAGCTGTAATACCTCACTAATTAAAACAAAACTTTCCTAAAGGGCTTTTTACTATATTATTCTACGCTTTCTACCATCAGAATTCATTACTGCTACTCATAGATGATAATTAAATCTTAATACTTAAATCACAGCATTTAGGTTCACCTAATGTATTTTCTCTTTAGTTTAACTGGTGCTTTATTTCCATTTTCATTCACTTGTGTCTTCTTTTTTTATTGAGGGTTTCAGTATAAAAGAACCCTGTTCGATAAATGTTTCTTTATTCCTGTCATGGTTTTCCATTAACTCAAATTTAGAATTACAGGAAAATATTTAAAATGTATACAGGGCCATCAGTAATATTAGCACCCTTGGTAAATATGAGCAAAGAAGAATTGAAAAATTGTCTTTATTGTTTAACCTTTTGATCTTTACTCTGCTCTCATGTATGTCAAACAATTGCAAACACAACACAGTTTTACAAAAAAAGAAATCTTTCTTGAATATAGGTGTGCAACAATTTTGGCACCCCTATGAATTCATATGAGAAAAATATATTTAAAGTATATACCCAATCAAAATATAATTCGGTGAATTGGCTACATCACTCTCCTTTCCTCTCCACCAATAGCTGGTGTGCGTTCTGGTGCACCATGGCTGCCATCGCATCAACCAGGTGGATGCTACACACTGGTGGTGGTTGAGAAGATTTCCCCCATACAATGTAACGCGCTTTGCTTGCCTGGAAAAGCGCTATATAAATCTAAGGAATTGTTAATATTAAAAATATTTGTAGTACACCCGCATGACTAGGAACAGGAAATTGGTCAACCATAACTTCCTGTTTAACAGGGTTATAAATATGAGGTAACACATAGGCCAAATTCCTTTAGTCATTCATAATATTGGGTAAGACCAAGAAATATAGCTATGATGTGCAACCAAAAGTTGTTGAGCTTCAATAAATATGAAGTGGCTATAAGAAAATAGCACAAGCATTGAAAAGGCCCATTTCCACTATCACAGCAATAATTAAGAAGTTCCAGTCAACTGGAAATGTTATAAATTAGCGTGGAATTGGATGGGTGTCTGTATTGTTAAGAGTGGACAAAAAATCTCCAAGGATCACAGGTGGAAAATTGCAGAAGTTGGTTGCGTCTCTGGGTCTCCAAGTCAGTCTCCGAAATTAACTTCACAAGTTGTTTGGAATGGTTTCAAGAAAAAAAAGCCTATACTCTCATCCAAAAACAAACCTAAGCATCTGGACCTGCTGGAATGTCAAATGGGGTCATGTTCTATGGTCAGATGAAACCAAAATAGAGCTTTCTGGCAACCTCATCAGGCATTATAGGAGAAGACTCAGAGCTGTTATCTTGGCAAAGGGAGGTAGCACAAAGTATTGACAAATAATTGTTGCACACCTATATTTAAACAAGGTTGTTGTTGTTTTTTTTAAACCTATGTTGTGTCTGCAATTGTTTGATATCCATGAGAGCAGAGTATTTTTGTGAATTGTTTTAACAACAGATGAAATGGTTAAACAATAAAGATACATTTTCACAGCATTTTTTGCTTATATTTACTAAGGGTGCCAATATTAGTGGAGGGCACTATATATGGAAGACCTGTTAAAAAATTGTTAACTAAATTTGTTTTAAGAAATTGTATTTGGTGAGGACTTGAGGACTGCTAAAAGTGGTGCATTAAAGGTGAAAGTGAAAGAAATATTTTCTCTCTAGAATATAAATCTGCAGACTTACTGAGAGGTAAGAGCTTTTGGGAAAGGCCTCAAAGGAGAAAGCATCTTATTTAAGCAATGGGTGACTCAGCATTCAATGAACACAAAAAAGGGAATGTGTTATTACTGAAGAGGGCATGTGCACAACCAGGGTCTGTGCCAGAAGTCTCACAACAGCCAGAAGCAAAATAATAGTTTGTGTGAAATTCAGGGCTTTTTATATTAAAAAAAAATGAGGTGCAGGTTTTGAAGCAATATACTGTATATGATTTCAAACTTTATCATGAACACACTTGCACACATATCACATATTTAAGGCAATGTATTCATACTTATTGAGGACTAGCGATTTTCTTGGATGATTCAGTGTAGGGATTTACAGTACAATTTTAAAGGCTTTGTGTTGGAAGACTGACATTTTTCTCAGGGCACATTGTTAATTATGATTAAAGTCGTCCATTTTGGCCATGAGGTCATGATCACCAGGGAAACTGCATTTGAAAGGACTTCCAAGGACTGTACGCAGTAAAGGAATGCCAAGCAATTATATGACTCACTGGTTTGTACATTCTCATCACATGAAATTAAATCATTGGCACATAGTGTTTTATGGTCGCAGTGTATGATTAAATGTAAAATTACATTTAATAAGTGAAAATAAGTGGGGAAAAAAACATTTTTTATAAATATAAGCTAGAAAGGATGAGGGTGTGTGACATTACATTGGTGATTGTTCAGTCTATGGCATTGCAAATGGGTATGTGAATAAGGTAAAGCTACATACCTCCACCTGCCAATATCGCGTTGACAGCTATTCAAATATGTTATTTTTTACTTTGCACAGGAAGTACAGCACAGGAAGTTTCAAACACTGGTGCAAATATTTCAACACTGGTTTATTCAAATTTGGATGATGTCCATATGCATTTTGAATAGTTCATTTTAGAAATTCATATATTGTGCTGAGATGGCATTCATGTTGAGATGTCAGTTTGGAAAGCAGCCATTTTAAGATTCTAAATCTTTCATCTCTGTTTAAATGCCCTGTCAGCAGACAGTGTACTGTCAGAGTGACAGGCAGTCTTTCCAGATCACCTAGGATGGCCATCTTTCTGCAAAATGGCACAAATCCTGCCTCATCAGTCAAACTGACCATCTGAAAAATGGCACAAAGCCTTAGAGGAAGTGTTCATCTTTCCATAGAACAACTCAAAGCCTGCTTTAGTAATGTGCTAATCCCTGTCAGGCCTCTTCTATGTGCAGAATGTAAATGATAACTAAAGCATCCTTAAAGTTGGCAAAGACATGAGTTATGAAAAGATATAGATTAATTATCTAATGCAGTATTTAATTGGGCATAGTATTTATGTAGACTTTATTAGTAAAAATGTTTAGGCTCTGTGGTGCCTTGTGCTTCTGCATCCTTGTTGATGATTGATAATAAGAATGAATTTGAGTTAATGATGACTTCCTCCGTCTGACATATGTCTCTTAAAATTTTTGCTTGTCTGTCTCTAGCTTGACAAGTGTCTGGCTAAAACAGTCCAAACACTGTCACCCACAATATATCACATTCTTTTCCAATAAGGCACACACGACTGTTTAGTTCATTCAGTGTGTGCTAGGTCTGTCTTTCCAAAAGTGTGGCTAATGATGTTTCTAATATAAATGCATGACTTGTTTAGTTCAGTTAGATGACAAACATTATTTTTGCACACTTATTCAGACAGATTATGGTAAGTTTTTTTCTTTTTTTCCCCCGAAAACATTTCTATTTGTTTTTCACTTGAGTTTTGTATCACATTAAAAGTGTAAAAGGATCTGACATGATTTATTGTATCATGGTTTCATTTTTTACATCATAGAAACCTGCAGACTTTTTTATATACAATAGGGTGAAGGCTAACAGGCTAACCCATGCTTTCTCTAAGACTGTGTCACAGTGCAGCAAAACACACTTGGAGGAAAGTGCCCCCTTCCCTATAAATGAGTGCATAGATGCCCACAATTTGCTAGTTTCTCTGTGAGTGACAAGGGAGAGAGTAATGCCATCTTTTCTACCCAGAGAGCTGGCATGGTCAGGATTTGAACTCACAATCACCCAATGACAGTTTGAATGTTTTTCTATTGTTACACTCAGGAACCCAAAGACTGTCATTTTAATTAACTCCACAAACGGCTACACTGAGTTCTGCACTTGTTTGTTTAGCTTGGAGGATAGCGTTTGTCAACTTACTAGAGAAAAATATTAGGAGAGAGTGAGAGAGTGCATTCTTTTTCAGTCTTTTATTTTATTTTTCACTAGTCTGTGGAGAACCTCTATCCTTTCTCCACCAACAAGGGAAAAATATTAGTAGAGAGTCATGTGAACTGTGAGGTGGTCTCTGTTGAAAAGCAGAAGCCGCAAACTGTATATCACCATACCAACTATATGATGTCAACACCTGAAACTAGTTCATGCTTTTATCACCTCTAGGATGGACTATTGTAACTAGATGTTCCAGTATTGAAAAAGATCCAATAGGTCCATAATGCCAATCATTACTCATTTTTACATTAACCATAGTGCACTGGCTCCCTGTAAAATTTCAGTGACTAGAATATCATTAATAACCTAAGCACTGATTGGCCTCAGTACACAGTACCTTAGTAAACTGTTGATCTATTATGATGCACCATATCTGTTTTGCTAAGAAGCTGTAGGTTCTTTAGCCAGATCTAGAATAAATAAGATACAGCAAGGGGCGGACCCTTTTCCAACAAAGCTATAGATGTCCAGCTAGCAGCGCATTAACCACAGACCCTCTCGCAGGCTAGATTGCATGTGGATGTGGAATATTCTGAGGAGACTAACCAATCCGGTGGAAAAGAGATAGGTCATAAGTGATGCTTACCAGACAGGAAATAATACTACATAGTGCAGGCATGGGGATAAAATTAAGCAAACAGAGCAATAAGTAAAACACTGGAAAAAGTGACTCAATGGGAGTTGAGAGAGAACTCAATAAATAATTAATACCCTCTTGCCCTTTCTTCATGCATGTGAGCATGCTTGACCATGTATAAAAATTTTGGTGCCAATTCTGACCATGATCAGAGGACCTCCAAGGTTGGGGAAACCATTTTCAAATTATCTCCTACCTCAGTTAGAAAGAACACACTGTGTCATATGACACTAAGTGAGACTTTGTTGTGTGTGTACGCACACAAGGAGGTATCTATGTGTTTCGCACTGCCCCTTGTAGAAGGCTGAAATAGAACAGTTTTTGTGCAAGAGAGCTATATGTGACTTTGCATATTATGGATTAATGCTTTAAAATCTTTCTTTGAAACTTCACATGGAAATATTAAACAGATTTTCAATCTACAAGTGAGTTTGGCAGGTATTGGAACAAATTAATAATTCTAAAAGAAAACTTCATAAATTTGATATCTGAAACAAAATTGATAAAGGAATTGAAAACAAAATAAAAATGTATGATCAATTTTAGATTTCTGACCTGAACTGTAAAACAGTTTTAAGCAGGCTGCAAGGAAAACAGGCGAGGATGCAAGTGCAGGTAGATAAGGTTTTAATAGGCGTAGCAATCAAAACAAGGACAAGATTCAGAAACAGGGTCGAGGTACAGGTAAAGGTCAAATGATCAACAAACATTATAAACAAGGTCAGGCAAGAACAGGATGAGGAAATCAGAAACAATATCAAAAACAGGATAGCAGTCAATAATAAACTGCTTAGCAACAACTGGCTAAAAAGAGAGTCTTTATATACTGTGAGCATGGCTATGATTGTGATTGAGTCTAGGTGTGTGCAATCAGTAATCAGGTGAATGTGAACATGAGTGTTTGTGATGGTGGTGGGTTGTAGTTCTTGGTGGCCATGTTTTTAGGCAGCACTGGATTCTGGGAACTTAAGCTCACTGTGAGACGTTTCACATGTGTTCATAGTGTTCTTGTGGGTTTCCTCCAGGTTCTCTGGTTTTCTCCCACCTCCCATTTTACCCACAACAATTGAGTAACCAGAAGAAAAAACACTGATCATCTCTAAATTATGTGTGCCTAAGATTTTTTTAAACTAAAAACCTTTAATTCAAACCTCTGTACATGATCTGTAGACACACACTTGAAATTGGAAACAAAACAGCTTAGCTCCTATTTACTTTTTTTTAAAGACTGAGCAAAAGAAAAATCTATAAGAAAATTCTTTTACATACAAAAACATCTGAGCTGGAGGTACATAGGAGGACATGATTTGAAGCAGATCTATAACTAGGACAAATTATTGCGCCCCAGCAATCTGTCAATCACAAAGGCGATTCAATATGAAGCAGGATTTGCTCTCCCAGGTTTTGGGTTGTCATGGCAACAGTGGCTGTCCATTTCCTCCTCTGAGCTTACAAGATAAAGATGTGCTGCAGAGATTTGGGGGAATCTAAGGTATTTGATAGGTACAGTTCTGTATGGGTGGGTGCTGGTGTGATACCAAGGAGAAGTGTCTCTGCTGCTGGGAGTGAGATCATAATGCTGTGCCTAGATGGATGATTCCTAAAAGCAGAACAATCATAGCCTCAGTGGGCAAGGATTATGCACACTGAGAGCAAATTAGGCCTGTGTCTAATGCGGTTTAATCTAGCATGAAAGATGAATGACCAGAGGGACTAAGATAGGGACGGGAGCTGTCACAAGGTCTACTATACATTTAACTGTGAAAGGAAGAATTAATATTAAATATATACAAATTCAGAGAGTGTGGTTTGTGAAGATGAGCCAGTGTGTCAGATTGGAGAGGAATAAAAGGACTAAGGGTAGGTCATCTCACATGTCATCTTAATATGTCACAGGTTAGAACTATTATATTATAATAAGTGCTACAACTGATATCTGAAGTAAAACTACACATTTTTAAACCTTCTAAATGAAATTTCTATTTTTATAGGCTGGAAAAATTCTATTTTCACATTTTTGTGAAAGTATTTTTAAAGAAATAAATGTAAAATCCATCCATCCATCTTCTACCACTTATTCCTTTTCAGGGTCACAGGGAACCTGGAGCCTATCCCAGGAAGCATTGGTCACGAGGCAGGGTACACCCTGCACAGGGTGCCAATCCATCACAGGGCACAATCACATACACATTCACACACTCATTAATACACTACGGACCCTTTAGTCACGTCAATCAGCCTACTTGCATGTCTTTGGACTGGGGGAGGAAACCAGAGTACCCGGAGGAAACCCCCGCAGTGGTGAACATGTAAATTCCGCACACACGGCCCCAGAGGGAACCCCGGACAATGGAGGTGAGAGGCGAACGTGCTAACCACTAAGACACCGTGCACCCAAATAGTTAAGATATGTTAAGATATTAAAAAGCAAACGAACATCAGTCCAAATGTGCATCCTCTTTCTCAAAATGAAGTGAGTTTACAATAGCTCAAATGTTCTCCCTTTACCTTTATAACTACCTACCAGGTCTTTTGTAACTTAAGATACTTTCCCACCTACTGTTCCATTTGTCAAGTTCAAAACTCAAATATCTTGGTTAGTTTGGTTCGGTTTCAAACTGCAGTGTGTTTACATAAACCAAAAAGGGTGGTAGTGCTGAAAGCGTACATGGAAAAAACCTCATTATTTTCATTCAGTGGTCAGAAATACTTAGTTTAAAATATTTTGTGCATCACGTTCAGTGTTTATTTTCTCTTTATGTTCATTGGTCCACTTATTATCAACCATATCATTGCAAGTCTTTTATAATGACCTCATGTTGCACTTTCTGTAAATAAGACCCAAAAGTGTTACCAAAACCCTCATGTGAACATAAACATAAAGAGCACACAGAAATGAAACACATTAAACTTTTTTGCCAAAGATGATTATATTAATTACCCAACAGCTAGCACTAACTTTATGTACAACACAAGGAATCTAGGTGTCCTCCCTCTATGTGTTGACTGCCATTCTGGACTGTAGCCAAAAAAAAATCAATCCCATAGGACTGAAATACAATAGACCATATTTACAGCAATGTGCTGTATATAGAGTAAAATATGTCCACCAGCTGGCTGTTTTACTTTCCCTCCCCCATGATGTCATTTCTCCATAGTCCCATAGTGGTGTGTAAGGAGGGCCTGAATATGCATGAGCTTATATATCATAAATCATCCTTTGTGGATTTGCTGCCTTAAGTGATAAAGTGGAAAAGAATAGAAAGTTATTGTTGTTAAATTGATGTAACCTTCAAAGGCAAATAGAAATCGCATATTTAGCACTTTTGCAAATGAAAGATGAATTAAATGAATAATAATTTTGTTGAAAATATTTTTTTATATAAGCATTTACTGCTTATATCTACAACTGCAACACAACATGCTGTACTTTCTGCACCTTAGTATAACTATAGATGTTAAACTTAGGATGCATACTATATGGGTTTACAATATATATTATATAGGTTTACAATTTATATTATATTAATGCTATGCATACTTTTGACAGATTTTACCTTTAAACTTTATTTTATTTTTCAATATTTATTTTACTTTGTATTTGTATTTGTGCCTTGTCTTTTATATAAGCTGCTGGAACACCATCATTTCCCCTTGGGAAATTACAATATGGTCAGCTAAAAGTATTGAATGATGTGTTTGACTATCTCTCTCTAAGGGAATTAAAAATAATAACTGGCCCAAATGGGAGCCAGAGAAGCCAGATCTAGTTTATTGTCTGCGACATCACTGGAATTCTCAGTGTGGAGAGCACATTAAAATTAAAAGTTAAATCTAATGTGGAAGAGTGTTTTAAAATTTTATCATGCAACGTGTTTGCACCCCATATAACTAAAAATGCCATTTCTGTTTGTTTGTGCTAATTCCCACCCACCAACATCCACTAACCACGGAGGGTGAAGACTTTTTGAACTGCTGCTCATGCTATGTCACATGGTAGCGTAAAACACAGTAAAATTCACTGTGTTGTCCAATTGGACATAAATGACCACTGAAAGAGTTCATTCAACACTGTAGGTGTTAATTCAACACTGGGGATTTTGATGGGCACTCAGAGAAACACACACACAGGATTGTCCATGCGCTTGACAGGGGAGAAAGATTATAACATCCCTCCCACCCAGACAGCATACCTGGATGACCTACTGCTTCTGCCGAGATTCTGCAGTATTGAACCACTGGACAGTATGGATGTTGCGCTATCCCATAAGGCAACGGGACTGGCACAGATGAGCTTTCAGAATCTGCTGCATAGGTACACCCAGATTGTATTCATGCTTACCACTTATACTGATCAGTTCGTACTGCATCAACGGCCGAGCAGTAGATACTGAATCAAATATAGTATGCACTGACAGTATGCGATTTTGGACACAGCATGTGTGTGCATAAGAAGCAAACCTGAAGCAGCTGTTCATACTTCTCACACTTTTACCAGCAATATCGTTTACTGTTTACCTGACCATAATTATGTTTAAGTAATATCTTTACATAAAATACCCCATCTTACAGCTTTCAACTTTCATTCAGAGGAATAAGGAGAATATAGTGGGGGAAATGGCCATTTCATCCTAATCATCTTCTCTTTTTAAAAATAAAGTGATAAACTGAAAAATAACACTGATGATAATGTTAATCCAGATTAAATTTTACTACTGCAATTCTCTGTGGTACCTGAATTCAATAAACCTCTAAAGGCACAGTCTCAGCATATAAATGGATATGGATTGCCAATTAACTGGAAGAAGCTTTGTTCACAGACTGTGTACATTAATTTGTTTTAGAGCCAGAATATTAATGTTTGTATGTATGAAATTCATATAAATCTCTTTATGATGATACTCATTCTATCCCACTGACACAGCAAGTTCGCTTTTTAATTTTCAACTTTTCAAAAAAAGCTAATAGCATTTACTTTAAAATCCCCATAAATCTGTACTTTGTAATCCAAGTCAAACAAAGCTGCAGTAGGCAGAATTTTTATATTGACATTAAAGTGTAAGGGCTATTCCAGTTCATAGCCTAATAATAAACATAAAGTCTGGAACTATGATATAATAGATCAAATGAATCTTGACATTACTAATGCAAATGTTTGCATTTTGTATTTCCAAACATCAGTTACATTATTTCATCAAGTATATTTTGTATCAAACAGAAGGCTGCTGTACATATGGTACTGTGGATCTATATGACTGAATGAAGAACTGGCGAGACAATTTCCTTCAGAACTAGTGGAGTTTTCCCCCTGCTCATTTCCATGCTGAGTATCAGTAGCAAAGTCATCAGCTCATGACTCCAAATGAGTAACCCTTAAATTGTCTCCAATATGTCATACCCATTCTCTGGTCATTTTTGCCAACCCAAGTGACTCAAGTGGCGTCCTAGTCCTTCACTCAGTCATAGAACCATAACTACATATGGAACTTTCCATTGTGGTTTACTTAACAGACTTACAGAATAAAATAATCAGAATTGTATCTTTGGTGGTGGCAAGGTAGCCTGCTGCCTCAAAATGTCCAAGTGGTATTTCAGACAGAAGTAGGCAATGACCAAGTGCCTGGCAGTTGCAGATGGTGCAGTGTGTTTGTACTAGGCATCTGGAAACCTGTCCATCAACTCACCTGTGTTTACTATTCCAGGGATCGGTGGCATTTCATTGCCATGTTTGCTTCAAATATTAAATTAGCTAATGGGTTATGCCAGCTGTATTGGTTGGCATAATTAAACTGATAAGTCAGTACATCACAGTTCCTTAAACAGTAGCCAACAGCAAAGCACAGTTTACAGCAATATCCGGTTTCCCCAAACGTAATCAGAGCAAATGATTGCACTCGTGTTGCAATTAGGGCATCTAGTTAGAATTTCATCAATCAAAAGCAATTTAATTCCTTAAATGAGCCAGCCATTTAATTCACTCACCCACATAGCAAAGAAGAGACACTACAATGCCACACATTTTGCCTGCATTGTCTGTATGCCACAGGTGGGAGACTGCTACACAAACAAGAAAATATTAGGGCATGTGCTAGGATGCATAACATAGCAGGGGTGGAGCTATAACTTTAAGATCATGGGCTGCAAAGGAGCCACACAACACAATGGGGTCAGGTACAGTGGTGTGAAAAAGTGTTTGCCCCTTCCTCATTTCCTGTTCCTTTGCATGTTTGTCACACTTAAGT
>JAFFST010051272.1:41438-51438 GCA_022414735.1 Noturus placidus | reverse complement strand
TTAATCCTTAACATCTATCTGAACAGCACAATCCATTGCAATAGAAGCAATGTATTATTTTCCAGCACACACACACACACACACACACACACACACACACACACACACACACACACATGCACATCATGGGAATCAGTCACAGAGGCCCAGGCCAGACGGATATCCTGTCTAGTGCTGCGGGAGCTTGTGTGAATGCCTCTGGCTTTATTATTTTCTTTCCTTGACCAGCTGAACTTCGCTTTTTTTGCAAAAATGTTTGCACCAACATTTTTTCTGTTGGAAAGACAATAAAAGAAATCGAGCCTGTTTTCAATTCTAGCCGTCATAGATTACCACACATAACATGTTGAATATCAGATCACATTTTGGAATAACCATATAGAGGTCTCGAAGCTAGCAGTCTATTAGACAGTGTGATATAATCATTATTGTATATATTGCTCACCCTTTTCAGGTAAATGATTGCTGAAGTGCTGGAGCTCCTCAGGCTTGAGAGAACTGAGCACTGAAGCGAAGTCTGTGGATTTACCACTGAAGTGTCTGTCGTAGGTGGTCAAGGGCTTCGTGCTTTCCTGGTTAGTGATGTGCTTCAGAACTATTGTAGGGACTAAAACATAAAAAGGACAGACAGTTGAGCTCTATAGTAAAATGAAGTCCTAGGCTGTGTTCGAATATCCCTACTACCATACTATACAGTAAAAAGCGGTGCACTTATATAGCGCTTTTATCCTTTACATTGTGTCTCATTCACCCATTCACACACACACACTCACACACCAATGGCTGTGGGGTGCAGGGCGGCTGTGGATCAGTCGGTAGAGCGGGTTGTCCACTAATCGAAGGGTTGGTGGTTCGTATCCCGGCCCGGGTGATCCCATGCCGAAGTGTCCTTGGGCAAGACACTGAACCCTAAGTTGCCCCCGATGGCAAGCTAGCACCTTGCATGCAGCTCTGCTACCATTGGTGTGTGAGTGTGTCTCATTTGTAAGTCGCTTTGTAAATGTAAAATGATATTTCTGTAAAAGCTGCTTTGAGACAATGTCCATTGTAAAAAGCGCTATACAAATTGATAAATTGATAAATTAATGGGAGCAGGGTGCTAAGTTAGCAAGGTGCTAACTTGCCATCGGGGGCAACTTGGGGTTCAGTGTCTTACCCAAGGACACTTCGGTATGTGGAGTCATCCGGGCCATTTACCATTTACAGTAGGCGAAAATAGGTACGCCAAAGAAGTAGCGTGTCCGAATTCTCAGTATTTATAAAACAGTAATACCCGGATGACCTTTTTCTTCTACCGAGATTCTGCATCATGGAAGCAATGGACACTGCACTATCCAATAAGGAAGCAGGAATGGTGCAGAAGAGCTGTCAGAATCAAAAATGGCGGAAGGCAGCTCAGCGGCATTCTTTTAAGTTGTAGGTCACATGACAATGCCAACATGGAGGATGTCGTACAGCCGGATTGTATTCCTACTACACACATATGTACTGATCAGTACATACTTTATCAACGGTTAAGAATTAGTTATTGAATCATGGCAGTAGATACTGTCCCAGGACGTGATTTCGGACGCAGCCCTAGTGATGAATAAACAAAACAAAATCTAGCTACTGAATGTAAAACTGTAATAATAATCTATATCTATATCTATGGGAGCATAGTGGTTAGCACGTTCGCCTCACACCTCCAGGGTCGGGGGTTCGAGACTCACCGTGGCCCTGTGTGGGCGGAGTTTGCATGTTCTCTCCGTGTGTCAGGCGTTTCCTCCTCCAGTCCAAACACATGCATGGTAGTCTGATTGGCGTGTCTAAAGTGTCTGTAGTGTATGAATGGGTGTATGTATGTGATTGTGATTGGCACCCTGTCCAGGGTGTACCCCGCCTTGTACCCCATGCTCCCTGGTATAGACTCCAGGTTTGACCCTGAAGGAAGGATAAGCGGTATAGAAGATGGATGGATCTATATCTATATATCAAAGTATGATAAGAAGCTTTAATGAGCTTCATATGCACTGTCATATTAGGGATAACAGTACATCTAGGAAGATTACTACTAATAATAATAAAAGTAATAATAACTGCATGTTAAACGTTTATGTACATGTTTATACTGCAATGCTGTTGAAGTCTCTATTCTGATTGGTCAAAAGGTGAATCACACTGGGACTTTTATGCCAGATGTACCACATAATCTAAGACTAACAATAACTAGATTAAAAAATGTGTTGTTATTTAACAAAAAATAGAAAAAACATGGGAAACATTTAACATGGGAAAGGCTTCACCACAGCGGAGTTTTTGCTTTCTAGTTTCTCTGTAACAAGACAAGCTGTGTGTGTGTGTGTGTGTGTGGTGTGTGTGTGTGTGTGTGTGTGTGTGTGTGTGTGTGTGTCTCATTAGCTTCAAGATAGACAGAGAGTAAAAAAATGTTTGTATATTTGGAACTAACTTGTTTGTCGGTTCCACAACATTAACCGTAACTGTAAATGGATAAAAACGTGTAATTCTCTATTTATTTATTTATTTTACTTTCAATTGATATGGTTTAAGAGAAAGAAAAGACTTCGGGCCATGCTATTATGGGAAAATATTCAACTAGATGCTATCAGGATATTAGCAGTAACTCCGCTTCATATCCGCTACATCGCGTCACCTTCTTGTTGATTATTTTCTTATAACAGCACACCCCTGTGTGTTTTATTCCTTAATTATTCACAGTACATAGATCATTTAGAAAAAAAAAGACACTAATATTTTTAGGAACTCTATCCCAGAATGCATTTTTTTTTTGTCATGACATTAATTGCTAAAGCGTACCTATCCCCTTTGATGCGTCAGGGCGGGATATATTTCCACGAAATTCCGGTCTCTGAACAGGCTTACGATAGTTGTATCTCATCTCAGTCTGGATGCATTGAGGGACCTCGGGGACGTGCTTAACAGGATCTAAGGCTCTATGGTTCATCATCATCCCTGCACATGAGAGAAAATATGGCACCTAAGATATCATAAATGCTGGGTGATAGACACGCTGATATGATGAACCAATGAGATGTATAATACATATACAATACTTTATAAGACACAGATGTTTTGAGCAAAGACAACATTTCAGCATGTCTCTTTCAGTATAGTTAGTATTCCTACCTTTATTACCTTGAGGGATGCCCAAGAAATCAGTTCTGTATGTTGACTTGTACTGAGCAGACAGAACATGTTTGACTTCATCCTCAGGTGGGGGGTTTTCACAAAGTTTCAGTCCAGGCGGATGCCTCCATACCATAAAATCCTGGAAGTGATAACATTTTTGTTTTACTAAAGTAAAGTTGCATTCGACTAAAATTTGTGACCTAGGAAAAATAAAAAACAAAGAAAACGGCCCTCATCAGCCCTGAGTGTATCAGATGACATCAAATCACAACGGCTGCTCACATCAATAGTAAACAAAGAAGCACTTTCTTTAGATCAATCAACATACAGATATTATTCCATCCATCCATCCATCCATCTTCAACCGCTTACTCCTTTATCAGGGTCATGGGGAACCTGGAGCCTATCCCAGGGAGCATCGGGCACAAGGCGGGGTACACCCTGGACAGGGTGCCAGTCCATCGCAGGGCACAATCACATACACACTCACACACACATTCATACACTACAGACACTTTAGACACGCCAATCAGACTAACATGCATGTGTTTGGACTGGAGGAGGATACCGGAGAACCCAGAGGAAACCCCCGACGCACGGGGAGAACATGCAAACTCCGCACACACAGGGTTATTATTATTTATAAATCTATATAATTAGCTATACAGATTGCTGTTTTGAGGCAGTAAATATACATGACTGCTGGCTATATTGTTGCTAACAAAAGATCTCTGTTTTCCCACTTTTTTATAGATCGAACGCATGGAGGTCACAAATGATGTAACTCTGAGCTCCAACTTCCCACTTCCAAGTTAAGTTGAACACAGCATGAGAAAAACAAGAGTGTATAGATTTCCCTACACTCAGCAGACATTTTATTAGCTCTCTCAATGTCGGTGGTCAGATCAGATATTATCTGAGTGGCGGCCTATTCTCATCACGACAGTAACACTCATATAGCGGTATTCGGGATGTAGATGCTAGAATGAGTGAATGAGACACAACAGCATTTTAGGGTTCTTTAGGCACCTCAGTGAGAGTGCAGGGTAAAGAAACTGTTTGTTAGCAAAAAGATATATTTACATTTATCAGACACTTTTATCCAAAGCGACTTACAAATGAGACACACTCACACACCAATGGGAGCAGAGCTGCATGCAAGGTGCTAGCTTGCCATCGGGGGCAACTTAGGGTTCAGTGTCTTGCCCAAGGACACTCCGGCATGGGATCACCCGGGCCGGGATTCGAACCACCAACCCCATGATTAGTGGATTAGTGGACAACCCGCTCTACCGACTGAGCCACAGCCGCCCACATATATCACATATCACTGCTCTGAGAAAGGTCTGTCATCCAAATAATATCTGGTCCTAAGGTGGTCCATTTCTATTGACAGATGGGGATACAGTGGGCTCCTGTGCTGTTTGAGTGGGAGAAATGGCATCTGATCTGTTAATCAGAGTGACACTGGCCAATCAGAGCTCATGAATGTGGAAGAGGGCAGATAGTGCTTTCCTACAAGTGTGTTCTGCTGCCCTGTGAGGAAGCATGAGCAGCAGTTTG
This sequence comes from Noturus placidus, assembly GCA_022414735.1. Taxonomy (NCBI): domain Eukaryota; kingdom Metazoa; phylum Chordata; class Actinopteri; order Siluriformes; family Ictaluridae; genus Noturus; species Noturus placidus. The sequence goes on along the minus strand of JAFFST010051272.1, from coordinate 46,725 downwards.
AAAAGATGCTGCGACTTCATGTGTCACTTCCTCCCCAGCTGGCTTGTGGGAAAGAATTGGTAAATGACCAAAGATTAGGAGAAATCGTAGGAAAATATCCAGCAAAAAAATCAAGCCAAGTGGGTTTTATTGTCTTTTTATTGGGTTTTATTATTTTATTGTGTTCTCCATGATGAAATGTCATTTCTCCAGGACCATGGTGCAACACATAACAATACAGTAGTACAGTACACAATACAAAACAATGCCAGATGAGTGCAGGACAATAAATACACCGAAAGATATAAGCAAAACAATAAATAAGCAGAACAACAAACACACAGAGCAACAGATAGACAAGGACAACAGGAGAGTGTAGTGCAGGAAAGCTATTGCAGCAATATTGGCAGCAAAAAGAAACTGAGTGTGTGTGTGTGTGTGTGTGTGTGTGTGTGTGTGTGTGTGTGTGTGTGTGTGTGTGTGTGTGTGTGTGTGTTTGTGTGTTGGGGGGGTTGGCGCTAACACTTTGTGCATAGCAACAGATCGTCTATGTACAATGTGCATGTATAATTGATAAAATAACTGCTGATTGTGCCCTGTGATGGACTGGCACTCTGTCCAGGGTGTACCCCGCCTTGTGCCCGATGCCTCCTGGGATAGACTCCAGGTTCCCCGTGACCCTGAAAAGGAGTAAGCGGTAGAGGATGGATGGACGGATGGATGGACATATGGACGGACGGACGGATGGACGGACGGACGGATAACTGCTGAGTTATAGTATACATAGAAAGACTCGGAGGATGGAGGATTTAAATGTATTTTGTTACCAGGTTTTCAGAAATTCCTACATTTATTACTGCACTATGCTGTAGTTCCCCATGGAGTCGGACTATACATGCAGATGTACACATATAAATACATTCTTGTCACCTGGCTTGGGTGTGGGTTGTTTCTCCTGTTACCAGAGGCTGTCCCAGTCCGGATACACTCAGGCTTAGATGGAGGTTTCCAGCTAAAGTCTTCGCTATATCCAGTGACACCAATGGGATCGGCCAAAGCATATGGAGTTCTATAGGCCCTGGATGTAGGAGGTCTAATATAATGAGAAAACAGAAACACGTGTTGAATCCTATGTAATAATTATAATAGCAACAAAACACCAACTCTCCATTTTACAGTGCTGTGAAAACGTTTTTGCCATGATTGATTCTGTTTTTGTCTATATCTCATACTAAATCGTTTCAGACATTAAAACAAAATCTAAGATAAAACAAAGGCAGCCTCAGGAAACACAAAATACAGCTTTTAAATGATAGTTATTTATTGAACCCTAATTATCCAATACGAACTGGGCCTGTGTGGAAATGTATGTTACTAATTCCCCGAAGCTATGGAGCTGCATTCATAATAGGGTTTGTGATTGAAATATATCAGTCTGGGAATTGTTACAAAGCTATTTCAAAGGCTCTGGGACTCCATTGGACCACAGTGACAGCTGTTATCTCCAAATGGGAAGAAAATGTCACAGTAGTGAACCTTCACAGAAATGGCTGAGCTTCCAGCAAGTCACAAACGTGCCAAGGACAACACCAAAGGAACTAAAGGACTCTCGTGCATCAACAAAGGTCACTGTTCATGACGCCACCATCAGAAAGACCTTGATGATCCTCAGACCTTGAGTGGAACGGTTTGGAAGACAGATGTGTGATAGGTGTTGGATGACATTCTTTTGCTTCAATAGAAAGATAGAATAAAATAAAAACCATATAGTGTGTTAACTCAAGTTGCCGTTGTTTTATGTTGTATTTTGTTTGCAGATCTAAAACTATTTAGTATGCGATATACACCAAAACAGAAGAAATCAGGAAATACTTTTTCACAGCACTGAAACTCTTTTATGTCTGAGACTTGTCTGAAATTTTCACTTTTGCAACATCCACAATCATAATATTTTATGGAGTACCTCTGGAATTATGCTTGTGTACTTCCTATTTCCAAATGCTAGGCCTACCGTAAAACTGGAATCGGTGAACTGCGTCTTTCGACAAAATCCCTCTTTTGCGAGGTCTCATATGGGTCCCATTTTCTGACATCTTAAAAATTATAATCAGTACAGTGCTGTTAACAGAGGCCACCAGATATCCACAGTCAGAGGACTAGTATTACTAAATGCAACCTTAATTAACTCAGGCATACTCTCTGACATAAAGGTATCAACCTGTTGTGAAAGGTACAGTACAGCTTTTACATCTTTTGTACCTTCATGTATCGCTATGCCTGTAAAAATAATAAGATCTCTAATTAGACTACATACAGCTTCCCAGGTGAAAGACTAACGGTACAAAAGATTGTCCGATGATGGTACCACTTCAGCCATGAGATTGATATAGTTTCGTACAGTATACAGTTATTGATACCTTTATTTCTGAGAATGAATATTTTAAAAGTGTGTAAAAAAAAAAAAAAAAAAAAATCTTTAAAAAACTAACCACAGCTGGCCATGTTTTTTGTTCTCGGTTGAGTTGTCTGGTCACCCCTGAATCCTCTTCTGTCACAGGTGACTTAAAGAGTTCTGATCAGATGATAGCATCCAGTTTCTGGTACATGCACGGTCTAAGAGAAAGAAAAGAAAAAAAGAAACAAAAATGTAAATATAACAAAATATTTCATAAATATCACAGACGTTTGCACTTTTTTTTTTTCCTCCAGGGATTCTTTACCTTTTATAATGAAGTCAAACAAGATGTGCCCTGGTGCAGTGGAGTGAAAGTGCGGTTGTTATAGGAGACTAACAACAACAACAGAGGGGCTGCTGAGAGATTGGTGGACTGCAGGGTTGCCAGGTTGTAGGGCAGGATATCCATGTTTCAAAACAGACACAGTTTCACTATGAATCTCCCCTAGCTGTTATTTAAGCATTTCAACACGGCAATTTCAACCTATTTATCAGTAAAATCACATTTTGTATTGCGGTGTGGTTAAAACGTGTACTGAACACTCTCTGAATCTGGCAACGCTGAGTCAGACCTTTTAAACATTCAACAAGCAATAAAGTAAAATTAATACAATGCCATTTTAAAAACAAACAAACAAAATCACACACAGTGATAACTTTGGATTTTATGATTTGTATTTCCCTGGATACTGCTTTGATAGACATTCATAGCCAAGAGTTTGATTCTCTTCCATGTTTGTATTTTAATAAACGGGATACACCCAGCAAAATACAAAATTATATCCAAATCAGCATTAGGAAAATATGTTATTTTATTAATAGGTTCAATTCAACATGATATATTCAAGTCCAATTAAACAAGAATTCCTAATCCCATCAAAATCTAATGACTAAGAATCACTCCCTGTGTAATAACCCCAGTCATTTAATAGTACTAAAGATTTATAAGCAGCCTTTCCAATACAAAATGTGTCTACTATAAACATCTAGCAAATGACAGACTGGCCTACTGAGATGAAAATATCCCATAACCATGCTAAAATGTACTTTTAGTTTTCTACAGTCAATTGTTTGAACGTGGCTCCACCACATGGTCAGCACTGGGAATTACATGCATTACTCTACTAACGGTGAGGGCTGGTGTCAAAATAAAATGACAGCGTGTTTCTTCACATCAGTATTTGCCATGTAAAAAAAAAATTTTTTCAAAAACAGATCCATAGACTGGGTGTTTCTCGAATCTGCTCAAGTGAATTTCTAGCTACTCATAATTGAACATGTTCTGACACAGAACTAGGACCTACAGCCAAAAGTATGCGGACACGTGACCATAACACCTGTACGTGGACTTTCCCAAATCTGTTGCCACAAAGTAGACATATATATATATATATATATATATATATATCCATCCATCCATCTTCTACCGCTTGGTCCTTTATCAGGGTCACGGGGAGCCTGGAGCCCATCTTCTCAGGAGGCATGGAGCACAAGGCAGGGTACACCCTGGACAGGGCGCTTATCTATCGTATATATATATAGGGGTCCATGAAGACAGTTAGCCAAGGTCGTTGTGGAAGAAATGGTGTGGCTTGCACAGAGCCGTGACCTTACCCCTTTTAAAACCTTTGTGATGAAGGTTTTTGAGTAGAAGGCTCTTGCACTTCTACTCTGTGTACTTTTCTTATCTAGAACTCAGTTAGAAATCTTGCATGGTAGCACTACTTGTATTGTTCTCCATTTGATATATCGCTTTGCTTGCATTTCCTCATTTGTAAGTCGCTTCGGATAAAAGTGTCTGCAAAATGAATATAAATGTAAATATAAATGTAAACAACAATACCTGACCTCACTAACGCTCTTGTTGCTGAATGAGCAAATCCCCTCAACCATGTCATCAGAACCATTAGAATTCTAGTGGAAAGGCTTCCCAGAAGAGTGGAGATTATTTTAACAGTAAAGGGGGACAAATCTGGAATGGAATGTTCAATAAGCACATATGGGTGTGATAGGTCTGGTGTCCACATACTTTTGGCTTTGTATTGCATTAGAAACTGATAAAAAAAAAAGGTTTTGAGGTGCTGGCTTGTCATTGGTGCGTCCAGGATTTTAGATATTGCGTGGTAAAGGGGTGTGTGTCATAGGTACGGAGCAGGTTGTACATGCAGATCTGATTTGTTGCTTAATGCAAAATGACCAGCAACATAATGATAGACATTGGCTACATTCTCGATAGTACCGGGTTCTCAAACTTTAAAACTTCAAAATAAATTCCACAGACCACCACAACACTTTTTTTGATGGACGGAACACAGCTGTGCAAATACTAAGATCATTATTTAACGGTCTGAAACAATATTTAGCCCATTTTTGGAGCAATAAAACTTCACTTTTATTTATTCTTGAACTTTCCACTGACAAAACACAATAGGTCCAGGTAACATTATTTACAGGCTACCTGCTTCTGAGTTATCGAGTTTTGGTTCACTTCAAACCCATTCAAAAGACCCAGTCAAATATATTAGATTAGAGTAGATTAGAGATTAGTTTAATATTCCTGGGTTGTGATTTCCATCACTATAACAAATCACTGACACACTGTCTATATGCTTCAGGGAGCCGCTGATCTTTATAATATATTGTCTAAAGTGTCCGTAGTGTGTGAATGTGTGTGTGAGTGTGTATGTGATTGTGCCCTGTGATGGACTGGCACTCTGTCCAGGGTGTACCCCGCCTTGTGCCCGATGCTCCCTGGGATAGACTCCAGGTTCCCCCGTGACCCTGAAAAGGAGTAAGCGGTTGAAGATGGATGGATGGATGGATGGATGGATGTAATAATATACAATATAATAA
>JAFFST010051271.1:29791-44216 GCA_022414735.1 Noturus placidus | reverse complement strand
CTGAGCTCGAGCTGTTTTGCAAGGAGGAATGGGCAAACATTTCAGTCTCTGGATGTGCAAATCTGATAGAGACATACCCCAAGCGACTTACAGCTGTAATCGCAGCAAAAGGTGGCGCTACAAAGTATTAACTTAAGGGGGCTGAATAACTTTGCACGCCCAATTTTTCAGTTTTTTATTTGTTGAAAAAGTTTGAAATATCCAATAAATTTCGTTCCACTTCATGATTGTGTCCCACCTGTTGTTGATTCTTCACAAAAAATTACAGTTTTATATCTTTATGTTTGAGGCCTGAAACGTGGCAAAAGGTCGAACAGTTCAAGGGGGCCGAATACTTTCGCAAGGCACTGTATTTCCAAACAGCACAAGCAGCCCATTCACCACCTGGGATATACATTTTGTGCCAAATTTCATGGCTTTACTTCAATAACTATGAGTCATGAAAATGGTAAAAAGTTTTGAGAATAAATGATTGTTTAAAAGAAAGTAATTGATGTTACAGATTTTAGTCTATTAAGCCTCCTGTTGTCTTTGGGGTCAATTTGACCCCATTCAATGTTTAACAACTGTAAATACATGGCTGACTTTTTTTTTTTTTTGCTTCAGATTTAATTCATTTTCTTAATTTAATGGAACAACTCGGTAAACATATAAGTAACATGATGATATGATTTGTCAATATCCTGTACACATGTTTTTTTTTTTTTAGCATTGGTGTCCTTTCGTGTCAATTTGACCTCAGGCTCTTTTAGTTGTGTAAAACATAATAAATATCAAAATGTTACACACATTTGTTTTGGTTCTTTTATTGAGGTCACTATAACTTGCTATAATTTTATATATTCAATATGCAATCATAAATATACAATATCCATTGCAAATCAGGTTATTGTCAAAATGTACAGACTTTACAGACAACAAATCAGACAAAAGCAATTGAACTAGTTCAACACAACAAATTCTTAAAGTGTTTTCCCAAAATTCAACTGAAAATGCAACTTATAATGATTTCTCCAGTTTCAGAATTATTCAACCCCTTCATGGCAAGAATCTTTAGTACTTAGTAGAGTGCCCTTTTGGTGTTATGACCTGCTGCAAACGAGATGCATACAACAATGAAAAACACCAACAATGTATATACTTTTCCAATTTTAAGTCAATCAGTGAGATTTTGTAGTGATTTTCAAATTTGTCCATAGTCATGCAATAGGCATTCTGGATGTATAAGGGGCGATGGTGGCGGTGGGTGGTAAATATAAAGGGCTATTTAAATAGTCAACAAAGACACATAAATTATCTGAGATATAAACCTTTGTAAAAATAAATAAATAAATAAATAAATAAATAAATAAATGATCATATTACTAGGTTCGAATTGCTGGGGTCAAATTGACCAAGTGGGGAAAATATTATCAGAAAATTGTCTGCATGGCTGTCGTCCCAAAATGAAGCCTGTCCTAAAGATGATGCACAAGAAAGCCTGCAAACATTTTGCTGAAGACAAGCAGACTAATAACATGGATTACTGAAACCATGTCTTGTGGTCTGATGAGACCAAGATAAACTTATTTTGTTCAGATGGTGTCAAGCATGTGTGGCAGCAAGCAGGTTAGGAGTACAAAGACAAGTGTGTCTTGCCTACAGTCAAGCATGGTGGTGGGAGTGTAATGATCTGAGGCAGCATGAATGCTACCGGTACTGGGGAGCTATGGTTCATTGAGGGAACCATGAATGCCAACATGTACTGTGTCATACTGAAGCAGAGCATGATCATCCTCCCTTCGGAGATTGGGCCACAGGGCAATATTCCAGCATGATAATGATCACTGCCTTGCTATGTAAGCTGAGGGAGAAGGTTATGGACTGGCCAAGCATGTCTCTAGACCTAAACCCTATTGAGCATCTGTGGGGCATCCTCCACAGGAAGGTGCCAGGGGTTCTGGCTCTAATCTGTGCTGAAGAACTGCTGAAATGGTGTTAACTATCAATCACCAGTATCTCTCTAATTTGCAGCATTTTCAGAACATGTGAATTACTAAACCCTCAGCACATTGACATCTATTGCACATTAGGGTAGAACCACCAAACATTTAAGTTAGTTTAACTTTAGATATGTGAGCTCTGTGTACTACTTTGAACTGTATAAGTGAATGCCGAGCACACATTGACAATGAGTGGACCTGTTGAAGAACGCAGTTCCATGTGTCTTCTGAGAGCAGTCCGTCAAGGTCTTCCTCCCACGCTCTCTTAATGTTGAATACAGAAGATGACAAATTGGTTGGAATTTTCTGTTGCTCAAATGGAAATTGAGCCCTTGGCTAATATGTTACATGAAAGGAAACTGTCCAAAGGATTTTCGGGAAGTCTAACACAAGTGACTTAACATAATGTCTTACTTGCAAGACTCTAAAGAAACTGTTCAAAGGAGGCAAATAAATTGTCAATAAATAAATAAATTTAAAACATGTTTCCCATGTCAGACTAACAATTAAAAGATCCATCCTGCATTGAAGGTGGGCAAAAATGATTACTAGCAACAGGGCTGAGAAGAGAAGGATCCTGAAAATCTAATTATTTCCTGAATTGGGTCCAAATACTCAACAAGTGTTTCAGTGTATTTCCTATGTTAGCTGCACAGTAGTAAAACTTATTATTTAGGAAAATACCGCCATTGCATGGAGCCCTCTGAAGGTGTGCTTTACACAGACGGGGATACTTAACATTCCAGATATATGTAGAGATAACTGAGTCCAACTATTTAAAAAATGACAGAAGAATAAACAAAGGTAAACACTGAAACTATCTTATCACCACCATCTTAATGGAATCGATGCACCCAATGAGATAAATCTTTAAAGGGGACCATTTAGAAAGATCCTTCTTAATCCATTCCAAACCAAAATTATGTTTAAATAAAATCATATAATGACGAGTGATACAGACCCCAAGATAAGTGAACTTTCTCTTGACTAGCTTAAACAGTATGTTAGAATGTTGTTATTGCATTTCTACTTTGTTAATTCGCAAAAAAAATAACTCTTGTGCAGGTTTAGTCTGTAACCAGAGAGTGAATTCTCAAGCAAAGATAGAGCTGCGGGTAATGAGGTCTGTGGATTAGAAATAAAAAGCAGTAGATCTTTAGCAAATAGAGTCAGTCACCTTAGGCACGGTCTCTCCACGGGTAATTCCAGTAATCTGCTGACTCTCGTGTAGGGCAATTGTTAAAGGCTTGATAGCTAGAGCAAAAAGTAATGGTCCAGACCATTGGTCAGGAATACTGAGGAGGGAGTACTATTAAGTAAATTAAACCAAGATAGAAAAACCGGACCAAATCCCAATTTTTCCATAACTAAAAAAAAGTACTCCCACTCCATCCTGTCAAATGCTTTCTTGACCTCCAAAGAGACAACACATTCCGGAACGGGCTGATGCTGAGAGTACACCACATTAAGTAACATTGAAAAAAACTGAGGATTCTTTATGAACCCTGATTGATCAGGAAAATTGATAGTGGGGAGGAGATCATCAAGCCTTGAGGCAAGCACCTTTGCTTTGCAAAAGATAGTGGCCTACATGAGGCACAATCTAAGGGGTCTTTTTCCTTTTTAAATAATAAAGAGATACAAGCTTGTTTTAATATTCAGGGAAGAAACCCAGTCTTGAATGAAGCGAGTTGTGCAGAGTATTATTTTTATAGAACCCTCAGGTCCTGGGGATTTCCCAGATTGTAAGGAAGAGATAGAAGCTACCAAGAAATTGGCTCTTTCATAAGGCTCCAAATGTCAGAAGATAAAGTAGGGACATTTAGTCGGCCAAGAAAATCTTTAATGTGTATGTATGGAAAATTTTAATAAATAAATGTACTAATTAACTCATATGTTTGTGCTTGTGTCAAATGACCTAGCCTAGGGATAAATTGGTGTGTTAATGCTGAAAGGCTAAGGATGTTTAAACAGAGTAATGAGGGAGTCAATCAGCATTTGGACATTTGTTCATGTTGCAAGAATAAACTTTATTTATTTATTTATTTATTTATTTATTTATTTATTTATTTATTTTAATAAGCTGACTGAGCTTGCAAATATCAGGGTGTAACTAAAAGAGAAAGTGGGTAAACCCTGCCTAATTATGAGATCATTGTATCAAGACAGCATAAAAGCCCATGCCATGATTGTATTAATTCAATCTATCTACAGAGGTATCAGCTTTATTGATATAAATAAAGTTTGTATCTGTAACATAAAGTAGTAAGTCGTCAGCATACAGCGCTAGTTTATGTTCAATTCTATTGCAAATACGGGAAGAGGCATTATCTAGAGAGGCTCAATTGCTATGGCAAAAAGTAATGGAGACAGAGGACTTCCCCTGCGCATACCCCGTGACAAAGTAAAATAGTCAGACTTATCATTGGTATATATGGAAGCCTGTGGTTCCACATATAACAAACGGACCCATGATAAAAATCCTTCCCCAAAGCCAAACCTCTTGAGCACCTTGAGAACCTCTTGATATGCCCATTTTATCCTATCAAATGCCTTCTCTGTGTCCTAAGAGATGACCACTTCAGATGAGTCTCTGTTCTGTTTTGTATACAAAATATTAAATAGAGTACGAATATTACAAAAGCAATGATGTCGTTTCACAAATCTGGTTCGTTCCTCTGAAATAATGCTAGGGAGAATCCCCTCCAGACGAGAGGCCACGAGTTTGGCTAAAATCTTGACATCAACATTGAGGAGGCTAATAGGTTGGTACGAATTACACAATGTCGGGTCCTTCCCATCTTTGAGCAATAAAAAAAAAAGTCCCTAGTTCTAAGGACTCCTTGAATACAGTCAGGAGTAATGGGGCCAATGCAACATAGAATTTCTTATAAAATTCAGAAGGAAACCCGTCCGGGCCAGGTGATTTCCTAGATTGTAATGAATTAATTGAGCTAACGATCTCATCCAAAGTGATGTGACTGTCAAGTTCAGATGCCAATAAAGGGTCAACTCTGGGAAAGTCAATATTTCTATAAAAAAAAAAATGGCCCATGCTACCTGAATTGTCAGGAGCTTCAGCTGTGTATAAGGAAGAGTAAAAACTTTTAAAAGTCGTAGTAATTTCTGCAGGATCCGAGGTTAATACACCACTGGACTGCATAATGTGAGGAATAGAGTGTGAAGCCGCTCAGCTACGCAATTAGTAAGCCAACAAACAACCGACCTTATCCCCATATTCATAATAATTGCCACACATATGTAACAACAGCCTCTCCGCCTCATCAGTCGAAAACAACTCAAACTCCGCCTGCAAATTAAGCCTTTGTTTATGCAGCTCAGGGGTTGGGTTGAGAGCATATTGGTCATCAATGGCCCGAATATTGTCAAATATCTCTTTTTTTCGTATTCTTGTGTTGCTTATTGGCATGAGCAGAAAAAGAGATTGTCTGTCCTCTTAAGAAGGCCTTTAGAATTTCCCAAAGTAAGGAGTAAGAGATAGAAGCAGTTTGATTTGTGAGAAGAAAATCATCTTTCGAAGTAGCAATATACCTGCAGAATGCTGAATCGGATAAAAGTAGAGAATTAAGCCTCCATGGTGGGCAAAAGGTGTTATGTGAAGGTAGAAGAATGTCAAGACTTAAAGGAGTGTGGTCTGAAATAATGATTGGTAGGTATTCAGAGTTTACAACCCAAGAAATCAGAGTTATTAATAAAAAAGTAAACAATGCGAGAAAAAAAAAGATTTATGTATGTGAGAAAAGAAAGAATATATCCTCACTGTGGGGTTAAAATACCTCCAATGTAACCATTTTGAACCATGAACTCAGAGAACACCTTTGCCATCGCAGAGGGAGCCTTTGCAACAGTGCTAGATTTGTCCAAAGCTGTGTCAACAACACTGTTTAAATCTCCCCCAAATATCAAGAGATGTGTGTTCAAAGCAGGAATTTTTGACAACAAATGCTGAGTTCTCAGCATTATTAATGACTCTCTGTGCACTGGTGTTGTACCAGAAGCATTAAAAACTGCTGCTGCAACCCCAGTTCCAAGAAAGCATAATGTTGGACGATTAAAATAATTATCGACCTATATCAAACCTTTACTTATATATATATATATATATATATATATATATATATATATATATATACTGTATATATTACACTGTGCTACAAAGTAAAGTAGTGAGTGTACAGCTTGTGTAACAGTGTAAATTTGCTGTCCCCTCAAAATAACTTAACACACACCATAAATGTGTAAAACGCTTGCAACAAAAGTAAGTACACCCCTTAGTGAAAATGTCCAAATTGGCCCAAAGTGTCAATATTTTTGTGGACACCATTATTTTCCAGCACTGCCTTAACCATAATCTTGGCCATGGAGTTCACAAGAGCTTTCTAGGTTGCCTCTGGAGTCCTGTTCCACCCCTCCATCACGACATCACGGAGCTTGTGGATGTTCAAGACCTTGTGCTCTTCCACCTTCCATTTTAGGATGCCCCACAGATGCTCAATAGGGTTTAGTCCATCACCTTCACCCTCAGCTTCTTTAGCAAGGAAGTAGTCATCTTGGTAAAAGCTGTCCACACAGCGGTGGCTGCACTATAAGACTATACTACTAGATATGCCAAATATCACCATAAAACAATGTTACTCTCCTTCCAACATATTAATATGGGGAACCATATGACTGTGTTGCACTAAATAACAAACTTGTAGGATGTTCCATTGCAAAACTGAGATCTGATTCTCTTTGTGAATGGATCAGCATCACGTGACCCAGCGACAGGTAAAAAAAAAAATGAGTGGGGTATGCAGTAGTAACCGCACATGAGATGGATGTGTCAGGAAGTCTCCCCTCAAACCTGTCAGCACAAGCAGGTGAACTGTATGTCCTCATAGAGGCATGAAGATATGCTGACGGACAGTCAGTAACTATTTACACAGACAATTGATTTGCCTTTGGGCTAGTACATGATTTTGGGACAATTTGGAAACACAGGAACTTTCTGTGGAGTTCATGAGCAGACATAGCCCACCACAAAATAGTCTCTAAGCTGCTGGATGCAGTCCTTCTCCCCAGAACTATTGCACTATGCAAAAGTGATGCACACACTAAAATGTCAGATTCTGTCTCTAGGTAATGCCCGAGTGGACCCTGCAGCAAAACAAATGCAGGCGACACTGTTGTTGACAGAGTTTGGCAGTGCCCCCAGGGCTGCCCTTGTCTTCAAAGTTGACGCATGGCAGGGACCATGTTCAGTAAAATGATCAGAGTCACAGAACTGTTTTTTTGGAGTTGTGCATCCATGACTGTTGATTGAGCATTGACGAATGATCTCATGAATGTACTTGGATGACAGAACGATCAGGGTCACATAATTTTCCATTTAAAATAAAGCCATGCTATGGAAAAATTATCACAGTCCAGTCACATGACCAATATCATCAGCCAAATCAGTCCAATCCCAATCAGCCAATCCCAATCAGGCTTTGAGTAATGGCGGACACTCAGCTGAGTGAATTTCATTGTTATCTTTCTGTAAAATTTCTTCACCATATCTCATTAGTAATTAATTAATATTCATATTAATATTATCTCTCTCTCTCTCTCTCTCTCTCTCTCTTTTATCACCGATTAGTCGAGACCAATGTTCGGTCACTTTATGGGTCATCACTTCTCCACGTATTTCATCAATGTGATCCACAAAGTATTTTGTCAGAAGTAGTGAGGCAGTTTGCCATTGCTTTTCCCACCCCTGCTCATTTTTATCCGGGCTTGGGACCGGCTTGTAGCTGCTGCCGGTCACACGGCTGGGTATACACACTCACACACCGATTCATACACTACGGACAATTTGGACACGCCAATCAGCCTACCATGCATGTCTTTGGACTGGGGGAGGAAACTGGAGGACCTGGCAGAAACCCCCGATGCACGGGGAGAACATGCAAATCCGCACACACATGGCCGGACTCGAACCCCAGACCCTGGAGATGTGAGGCGAACGTGCTAACCCTAAGCCACCATGTGCCCCATATTCCATCCATCCATCTTCAACCGCTTACTCCTTTTCAGGGTCACGGGAAAACCTGGAGCCTATACCAGGGAGCATCGGGCACAAGGCGGGGTACACCCTGAACAGGGTGCCAGTCCATCACAGGGCACAATCACATACACACTCACACACACTTTCATACACTACGGACACTTTAGACACACCAATCAGCCTAACATGCATGTCTTTGGACTGGGGGAGGAAACCGGAGTAACCGGAGGAAACCCCCGACACCCGGGGAGAACATGCAAACTCCAAACACACATGGCCCTGGCTGGACTCGAACCCCGGTCCCTGGAGGTGTGAGGCGGACGTGCTAAATATTAATAATTACTAATTAAAAATATTCAAGTTGAGATTGATGTATAATGTATATATGTGAGATTTCAGTATTTAAGTGATGTTGGTGATGCTCAGAAAGATCAGAGTCTGCACAAGTATTTTCCATGCTTCAATTAACAAAATTTAAACAATAATAGCTGATAATTTTTGGTGTCTACATAAAGACTATGAATGGGTCTAGTGAACATATCATCAAGATTTTCTATGTTCTCAACTATTACGACATAAGAAGGTTCTGAACACAATGTGACTCTGATGGTTTTATCATTGATACCTTCAAATTGCAATGTCTGCTGCAAGGAGCCTAACTGGTGTAAGGAGACAGAAACACATCACTGCAATACTGAAGTCCTTGCACTGGCTCACGGTCAGGTTTTGTGTTGATGTTAAAATCCTTATGCTCACATATAAGGCATTACATGGTCTAGCCCCTAAGTATATACCTGCGAATTTAACTTTATATACTCCCAAGCGTCATTTGCACTCCTCTCAAGCTGGTTTACTGGCTGTCCCACAGACATGGTTGTGATCTGTAGGGGACAGGGCTTTCTCATCCTATGCTCCTAGACTCTGGAATGCACTCACTGCTCATATTGGAGATGCACAGATTTTGAGCATTTTTAAATGTAACCTAAAAACTAAATTTTTAGTTTAGCTTTTTCTTAATGGTTTTAACAATTTTGTATTCAAGTCTGTTTTTTTTTTATACTCATCTTGCAGTGCCACCTGCAAACATGGCGGACAAGGACTACACTTCACGAGCCTTGTCCATGCTCACGTTCCCCAGAATAGTGAGTACCAACACCTGTGCAGCATAATAAGTTATAAAATGCCTCGGTAACATCTGTGCCTCCCGAAGTAAAGACTCAGATCTAGTGACTCAGTTGTTTCACCAAGCTGTTAGTCTTCTGGATTTTCCTGGTTTTTCAGACTAATTCGCCTGTTAATCGATTACGATTCCCTACCCTGTCTTTTTGGGATGGTTCGCCTGATTGCCTGACTTCCTTCTGTTTCCCTGTCATATCTCAGTCCAGCCACAACTCAATTTCCCGAGAAGCAATACACCTTTCCCACACACGCATGCGCTCACCCTCTCCGGAGTTCTAATCACACACACCTGCAGTCAATCACTTCACTCTCTCACCACAACCCCTAAGAGACTTTAGAGGCATTCTTACTTTGCGAAGTATACGTCCAGTAGACCAGTACTCTGTCGTATTTCAAAGCCTTTATTTCCAGTGTTGATTTGCTTAGTTACCTTTAGCTTTTCTTATGTCCCCAACCTCGATTACTGCCTTGCTCCGTATTGTTTACCCAAGTGCCTGTCCTTAGCCTGTTTTCCTCAACTACAAACAGTGAACAGTCCTTTGTACTATACAGCCTGATCCTGCCGCCCGCGCCTGCTTCCGTATTCCCCACGGTATGTGACATTCCCGTGTTTACTCTTCCATCGTTTCTATGCACACTATCCTGTATGTCTGCGCTTGTCTCCAACAGGTATCATGACAGATTACTTCGTCATCTAGGGAGGCAGCTCTTTTAAGAGAATAACGCGATAGTGATGCAGTGGGACCAGATATCGCAATTACTAGAGCAAGTTTCATGTTTGAATGTTGCCGCTTTTCCATCTGCTACAGCTATGCATCCATTTCAGACTGCCTTAGTGTTTTCCAAGCCTGCAGCTGCTGCGCACATTCAGGCTGCGCACATTCCGTTCATGCCGGCAGTGCATCACCCAGTGCCTACACCAGAGAGATATGCTGGGGAGCCAGAGCGATGTAAGGGCTTCCTACTACATGCTACCTTTTCTTTGAGAGTCACCGGGACATGCCAGATGCCCGCAAGCTTGCTCATTTCATGGTGTTGCTCACCGGACATGCCCTGGCATGGGCTACAGCAGAGTGGGAGTGAGGAGGCGGTGTCAGACCCTCGCTAACCCTCTCTCATTTCCAGAGAGTATTTGATAATTCCCCTGATGGGTGGAAGCCTGGCCAAGAGGTCCTAAATATCAAACTGGGCTCAAGTGATGTGGTGGATTACGCCCTAGAGTTTTGCACCATTGCTGCACAGAGTGGTTGGAATGAAGCAGCCCTCAAGACTGCTTTTCGGCAGGGGCTGTACCCTGAAGTGGAGTGAGAATTAGCCTGTTGGGTGAACAGATGACCATTGATGAGATCATAGAGCTAACAATATGGCTGGACTGTCGTACCAACCTCTACATGCTGGGCCATCAACTGCCTATAGAGCCGTTTCTGCCAGCCAAACCCATGCAGCTGGGGTCTGCCCAGACTAATGAGGAAGAGAGGGAGAGATGCTGGCACGAATCATGGTGCTACTATTGTGGCGAGGACACCCTCATCATTTGTCAGTGTCCCCACAAGAGGTCTTGTGCAACCGAAGGGAGTAAGGACAGCCAACCTCTGCCTCACCTGGTAAGTCTAAACCAGTCATATTCTGTTCAGACATTTGCGTTACCTTTTGTGCTAGAACATTCAGGCCGGTCTTATGTTCTTTCAGCACTACTTGACTCCGGAGCGGCCGAAAACTTCATATATGAGATTATTGCGCAGAAGCTCAGCCTCTCTGTACGTCCCCTGCTCTGACCACGAGAACTGCAATCCATAGAGGATGTCTTGCATGTCTGTATCAATATGTCTGTATCACCCTATCGGCCTGGTTCTGGAGCATAACTGTGAAGGCAGCCCCATTTGATCCACTCATAAAGGGTGTGGAATGGCAAATCAGGACCACCCTTAAAAGTTGATCAAGGTTGTAGCTTTGCCCTGGACACCCAAACTCCTTCATGAATAGGTCCGCAAACTGAGTAACATTGTTGAAGGCACTTGACACTGCACTGGTCAGATGCTCTGCCAAATCACAAGCCTGGACATAAAGCTGGGACACAATGAAACCAAGTCACTGCTCTTGTACGGCTTGGGGTTCACCAGGCTCAAAAATGTCATTTGGCAGTGGAACATGAACTGTCTTGGGAAGCTGCCCAATCCATAAATTGGGTTTCTACAAGCAATACCCCATAATGACAACATGAAATAAGTTTGTTTGAATTTTGAGGAAAACAATGAATTTATTTGATTTTCGAATAAAGCTTGAACATAACAAAATGTGGAAAATGTGAAGTGGTGTGAATACTTTCCGGATGAACTGTATTTGGCAATTGAAGTAATATAATAATTGTCTAAAAATATATATTAATTTTAAAATTCAACACTATCAAGTGTAAACAAACTTAAAAAGAGCTATAACTGCACTCAGTGAGGTGAAGGTGCAACATTATAACCAAGCATTTGTTATTGCTTAAGCAACAAAATCTATTACAAACTATGTAGAAGTAACTGCATATGCTGTGGTCACTGACCATTCTGTGATCATATGCCCAGTTCACGTTCTGCACAAGTTGTATTTTTGCACTAAGGGCTTGTATTATTGACAAAGATGTGTCTGCCACATAATAGTAATTATGGATTCAAAACAACACAGGATACTGGCATTTTATGGAAGCACAAAGATTTTCTATATTCAGCTGGAAAGCCAATAGTCCAGCAAACTTTGTTTAAAAATCTTTTAGATGTCATTCATCTCCAAATCCTGTCTGTGTGTAAGTGCAAGGCACATACATAAGAAAGGGATGGCCTCCAGTTTCATTATTGGGACTCTGGCAGCAATGGTCTCGGAGGTCCTACTTCTGGATGGAGCTCTCATCTACTCCAAATCCAGACTGCTGGGACAAAGGCTTCTTCTAAGCCAAACATATTACATATAAATCAATAATTATCTCTTTAAGAATATCTGTTGTTACCCAGATGAGGATGGGTTCCCTTCTGAGTCTGGTTCCTCTCAAGGTTTCTTCCTCTTAATACTTTAGGGAGTTTTTCCTTGCCATTGTCGCCACTCAGTGGCTTGCTCAGTTGGGATAATTTCTCACCTTCACTATGTGTATACTGTGTTTATATTCCTGTAAAGCTGCTTTGAGACAATGTCTGTTGTAAAAAGCGCTATACAAATAAAATTGAATTGAATTGAATTGAATTGAATGTAGTGTCACTGAGCAAAATCACAGCTCTTTCAAATTCCAAAGAGGGTTTGCTCAGACATTGAGGAAACTTGGCCAACATTCTACAAACATAATAATAACCAATTGTTCAAGGCATTGGAATTTGATCTGGAAAAACATTGTGCCTACCATGCACAATCTGGTGGTGCTGTGGAATGGCTAAACCAGACCACCAAACAAAAATGGGCTAAAGTCACCATGGATACTGGGTAAAATTAAATAAAATTATATTTCATCCCTAAGAGTTCATAAAGTTTGCATAGTTTACGTGAAATAAACGTGGTGCCTTAATCAGTCAGGATTACTTTTGGGATCAAGTTAATTTTGAACAGTGCCTCTGCAACACTGCATGCTGCATGCCACTAGAGGACAGTTGTGCACATACCCCCAGCACACGCATCACCTTCACCTAGTGTGTTGTACCCAATGTCTCATCTTGAACCAGGCACTGGTGAATTGAGATTTGGTTACAGGCTGAATCCACCTATGCATGGTCTGTACCCCTTTTGGCTACTCACTGGTACATCCCAGATAAACTCGGGGTGGCCGAGGTGTGAGTTTTTTTTTTACTACATTTATTCTTATTTTTCTATTCTTATTGTATATTATTATTATTATTATTATTATTATTATTATTATTATTTAATTTTTCAATTCTATTTCTATTTATTGTGTATTATTTCATATCTTTTTTTGTGTGTGTAATTTGTCACGTGTCGGCCAGCAGATGGCGCCAGCCACGAACGTTGCCCGGTCATGTGACCCCTTCTGTTGACTCATGCAGAAAGTATTCCTGAGTAAGCCCAGGTGTTTATGTTTAGCCCTCATTAGGCTACCTATTTAAGTTCCTGGGTTTCAGCACAAGGTGCACATTATTGTTTCGACTGTTTGTTTGAACCATTGGGAATGTTTGGAATGAATGGTTATTTTCTAGTCACGAGAGAATGTTAGTTTATGGTTCTTTGTTTCCTGCCTGTGTTTTGCCAAGGCCCTAGCTTCTTTGTTTTCTTTGTCAGCAACCGTGTCCTCATGCTAACACGTGTTTTGGTTTAAGTTTTGTTCATTTAATAATAAAGCACTTCTCCAGCGATTATTCCCAGCCTCCTCCACCATCGTGACATAATTGAGCTGCTGTAAGGGAATTTTCTTATCTAATCAAGGGAATCTTATCTAAGATATTCATAAACACACAGTATCTCACAAATGTAAGTACACCCCTCACATTTTTATAAATGTTTAATTATATCTTTCAATTTGACAACACTGAAGAAATTACTCTTTGCTACAGTAGTGAGGCTATACAGATTGTATAACAGTGTAAATTTGTTGGCCCCTCAAGATAACTCCTCACACAGCCATTAATGGTTATTTATATACAGTGCCTTGCGAAAGTATTCGGCCCCGTTGAACTGTTCGACCTTTTGCCACATTTCAAGCCTCAAACATAAAGATATAAAACTGTAATTTTTTGTGAAGAATCAACAACAGGTGGGACACAATCATGAAGTGGAACGAAATTTATTGGATATTTCAAACTTTTTCAACAAATAAAAAACTGAAAAATTGGGTGAGCAAAATTATTCAGCCCCTTTACTTTCAGTGCAGTAAACTCTCTCCGGAAGTTCAGTAAGGATCTCTGAATGATCCGATGTTGACTTAAATGTCTAATGTTGATAAATAGAAACCACCTGTGTGTAATCCATTCTCGTATAAATGCACCTGCTCTGTAATAGTCTCAGAGGTTCGTTTAAAGTACAGAGAACATCATGAAGAACAAGGAACACACTAGGCAGGTCCGAGATACTGTTGTGAAGAAGTTTAAAGCCGGATTTGGATACTGAAAGATTTTCCAAGCTTCAAACATCCCAAGGAGCACTGTGCAAGCGATAATATTGAAATGGAAGGAGTATCAGACCACTGCAAATCTACCAAGACCCGGCCGTCCCTCTAAACTTTCAGCTCATACAA
>JAFFST010051271.1:17637-29633 GCA_022414735.1 Noturus placidus | reverse complement strand
TGATGGAGCCAAATATAGGACCATTCTGGAAGAAAACCTGATGGAGTCTGCAAAAGACCTGAGACTGGGACAGAGATTTGTCTTCCAACAAGACAATGATCCAAAACATAAAGCAACATATACAATGGAATGGTTCACAAATAAACATATCCAGATGTTAGAATGGCCAAGTCAAAGTCCAGACCTGAATCCAATCTAGAATCTGTGGAAAGATCTGAAAACTGTTGTTCACAAACGCTCCCCATTCAACCTCACTGAGCTCGAGCTGTTTTGCAAGGAGGAATGGGCAAAAATTTCAGTTTCTTGATGTGCAAATCTGATAGATACATGCCCCAAGCAACTTACAGCTGTAATCACAGCAAAAGGTGGCGCTACAAAGTATTAACTAAAGGGGGCTGAATAATTTTGCTCGCCCAATTTTTCAGTTTTTTATTTGTTGAAAAAGTTTGAAATATCCAATAAATTGCATTCCACTTCATGATTGTGTCCACCTGTTGTTGATTCTTCACAAAAAATTACAGTTTTATATCTTTATGTTTGAGGCCTGAAATGTGGCAAAAGGTCGAACAGTTCGAGGGGGCCGAATACTTTCGCGAGGCATTTTGTGTGTGTGTGTGTCCAGGGGATTCGGGGCAGAAGGCAAGGGACACCCTGGACAGGTTGCCAACCCATCGGAAGACACACTCGCACACCCATTCACTGTGTAAATAATAGCTTTAAATAGTTTTGTTGTATTGGCAGATAATGCTTCTAATTTTAAGATTTTAAAATAAATGCTTATTGTATGAATATCTAGAAAATTCTAATTTAAAATCATTTAAAAAGATCATTTGAAAGGAGTATAGGCATCTAAAATACATTGAATAATCTTTTTTTTCCATTTATAATAAACACATAAGAAATATTAGATACATTTGGCCATTGTCAAGATATTTTGACTAACGTATAAGTGCTAAGGTATTATTTTTGCAGTAAAACCATCGTCCAACTGTAGCTGTCCTGTTTACTAATAGTAACATGACAACAATATGACAGCTTACTCTCAGTAGACTGAAGTTTGTAAACATTAAAGCAATGTGTTAGGAGGTCAAACAGAAGTTGGATGCAAATCCAGGTTTATTAAGAAGCTAACACAGAGACTGAGGGAAACTCAAAATGAAAACTTGCAGGCTCAGTGGAAACTGGCCTAGGGAAGTGGAAACTGGTAAGCAACAGAACAAAGTAAAAACCATGTCAATCACAACAAGTCTTACACTTATCATTGGTAGAAAGCATAGACAAAACTCGTAGTATAGTTTATTTAAAGTAATTTAAATATGCTTGTATTTTCTAATTTGTAAGTCACTTTGGATAAAAGCATCTGCTAAAGGAATAAATGTAAATGTAATTAGTGTGACTGGGAGGAGGTGTGCATGGTTAGCAATTGGAGACTGTGAACAGTAATTTAATATATATCGAGTGTTAGTTAGGTTGTTAGCTATGTTATTATCCTACGTCCTGAGTACATGTTTTATATTTTTTCAAAGCTACCTGTGCTCTCTCAGTCAAACCTCAAAAAAAAGCATTTTGGCACTACCAATTTGTGCAACGGAGGGGGGCTTTTAATATTTTTATCTGATTTATTATGACAAATTAATAACTGATTCGGATCACCAATAATTTGCCAAAATAAGTTACTTCTGCATATGTTTCAGTTGACCATGAGATATGTTGATCATATATATTGCTAGTTCTGATTATTGGGAGGGCTAACTCTCCCATCTTCCTGGAAACTACGCCTTTCGTCATGGGTCAAAATGGCAAATCAAATTATACACTGTACATTACCAGCCAGGTTGTAACCTTGTCTTACAATGTCATAATGCCTTTAGATAAAATCTGCCCTTGACAAAGTTGTTTAATTGTGTAAATTCTCCATTTCTAAGATCTATTTAATTTATCCAAGAAAAAAGTTAACTAGGCTTTGTTCTTTACACATAGACTAAAATGTCAGAGGATGTGAAACATATGACTAAAAAGTTGCTTATAATTTAAATACAAGTGTTAAATAATTAATATAGGTATAGAAGTATATATAGTATATAAGTATATAGTATAGAAGTAAATTGCATTCATATCTACATCTACACATTTTGCAATAAGATTTGTTTTATGTCATCCATTTACTGCTCTCTCAGACTTGTTCTGATGTATAGTGGAGCACATCTTGGTGGCTAGAGCCAAATAAGTCCATGGATGCCAAAAAATGACAAATCCACATGCAAAGAGAAGTCATATTTATGAAAAGGTGGAAAATGGACTTTAATGTTTAATGTGTGTAAAAAAAAAAGAAAAAAAAAAACAGAGAGCAGTTGGAGGAAAATCAAACAGAAGGTTGGAGGGATGTAGAAACATAGCACAGTGCAGAGTGGGAGCACAGCAAGAGAGGATAGACCACCTCCTCTAGGCTATGACTACTCAAGCAGGGCCAGCTGGCCCTCTTTTCTCTGAAGCACAATGAAGGCCAATACCCCACTGGCCTTTCAGTGCCAGTGCCCTAAACCTTCTGAGAGCATGTGGCCTTGTGTTCCTAATGGTCTGAAAAAGACTGATATTCTTAGTATCAATACCCTTTCATTAAGTAGGGAATAGGCTGATAAAGAGGTGGAAAATGTAAGAATAGGAGGCATGCAATGCCCATCACTTAGTATCCTGATTGCAATAAGAACACTTGTTTACAGTAAATACAGCAATCCAAATATGCAAAAAAAAAAAAATTCCTTGTGTAGTTATACTAAAAATATATCTCTCACAGCCATCTCCTTCATTCCGTATTCTGCCTTTGTTTGTCCATCTTGATCCCTCTTACCCTCCCTTCCTCCTACTCCCTCTCTCTCTCTTACTCATTCACTCAATCCACTCTCTGGGTGAGTGCCCTGCATGTCACTGGGACTCTAATATGTTGTTCAAGATGGTTCTTCAGAGCTTCTGACAATTTTGTTGGGAAACAAGCCTATATCTTCATGGTGGACTTTTGACCACCATATCCCACTGTTTTTCTTTCTTTCTTTCTTTCTTTCTTTCTTTCTTTCTTTCTTTCTTTCTTTCTGCAATTGTCAGTTCAGGCAGTTTTGTAATAAGTGTAGCGTGCGTGCTTGTGTTGTGTCTGTGAATGTGAGAAAGAGGGAGAAAGAGACATCTGTCTGTTTTGTCCTCAGGATAAACCACCTACACACAGAGCAGTGGGATTACACAGTAAAGAACTAAAAGCAGCCAGTCCCACTTTGCACCAGTGCTTATACAGTTACATAAACGCACACTTATCAATTACAAAATACTAAAACATTTCACTTTCTAAACAAACGATCTACACGTATATTTGTACACACATAGCAGCATGGTGGTACATCACTATTGCAAAAAAAAAACATATTTTGAGACAGAGATGTTTACTGTATTAGGAGACTTTTTAACCCCTTAAACTCCTTGGTCCCTGTCAGTGAGTTCAGTCTCAAATACCTTTCACATACCTTTTAACTACAAACCTTTTTTTCTAGTTAGCTATCTTTACTGAATAGTTAACAGAAGTTGCATAATAATATATAATGAACAGCTGAATAATAATGAGCAAATAAAAAAAAATAAAATAAACACAGTCACGTACAAAGACAGGCTGCAACCTTTATCAGAGCCATTTTGTTTGTTTGTTTGTTCAGCAAATACATTTTAATTTCTCAAATACACTGTCATTCTTAACAAAATATATTCAACATTTACCATGTATGTATCTAAAATTAATTTTACTTCAGAAACATTTGATAATATATATTGACATCTAAATACTTGTTTGTACAAAGTCTGACTTTGTACATACATTAACATTTTCCATGCGGTTCTCAAAGCAAAACACACACCAGTGGTGTACACTCACCCTGATACTCTTGTCCTGGGATGTAGGCTGTTGGGTTGTCAGAAATCTGTAAGGTTAGCAGCATCTCTCCCCCACCCTCAGCTACCCCAGATTGCTCCACTTCTCCACGATGGGTGCACAAGAAAAAAAAAGGAGTAAAGCGGGGATAAAATCCGACTGGCAAAGACCGCAAATCTACGCTTCCCCCCAACACCAGAGTTAGCAGGGCACAGCTAAAGGCAGCCCTAAATGAGCCCTGCCCCATACCCACTTTGTTTAGGAGAAGTTAGAGAGAGAACAAGTGCGTGTGTGAAAGGGAGGGAGAGGGATGTATGCAAAGGGATGCTCAGTCCTACAATAAGGATACAGTCCAGAGGTCAAGCAGTCTGGCTGTGTCAACTATATGTGTTTGTGTGTGCTGGTGAGTGTTTGTAGAGCTGGTTAAAGTGCCCTGTTATCTATTTTTATTTATTTATTTACATTTTCTTCTTTCTCATCCCTTCACTCTCAGGGAGTTCAGAGCATGCCTGTGCTGTCCTGTTCCAGCTCTTAAATACCAACCCCTCCCTCACTTTCTCTTTCCTCCCACCCATTCTCCCTCCCTCGCTTTCTATCCCTCCCTCCTTTTTTCAGCAACAGCCATGCACGTGCTGCACACTCTCAGAGACAATCTTTTTAGACTCTTTTTTTTTTTTTTTTTTTTTTCCCTGTTATGTTATCTCAATGTTGCTTAAATTTTTAAGGCCAGATGAATCATCTTACGTCTTTTTTTTTTCTTTACTTCTGTATACCCCAGCTGGCTTTGTCATATCCCTACCCAGAATTGCACCTCCCTCCATTCTTCCATTTTGTCTTCCCCTCCTCCCAACAATCTGACAGGACTCTTTTCCTTCCCTATGTCTGTGGCTGTTCCTCCTGCACATTTCAGACACATTTCTCATGCATCTTTATGCCCAGTTGTATGATTTTCCCTTTTTTCCTGGCCTGCTCTTTATTTGCTTCTGTTCTGTTTCCCATCTGATCTCTCGAAATCTTTTCATCTTACTTAGACAAGTAACAATATATTGTTGTCCTGACGACCATTAAAATTGATGGCTATCTTTCATTTTTAGTACTGTATTATTTGCATCATATTTTCATGTTTTAATCTAGTAAATACAATCATAGCAGTAGTAGTAAGTGGATAAAATGCACATGCAGATAATTGTTGCAAGTACTCACCTATTGTCTGGCTTGGAATATACAGTACATATCAAATTAATATACTCTCTACATATTCCTGTTTCCTGTATCATCAAATGGAGCAGACACATTATTCAACTAATGGTTAATTCATTTCCCCTATTTGTCAGTTTTTCATTAAGGACTTTCAACATCTAAATAGTGCATACATTCATGATCCTGATGACTTTTAGAAACTGAATTATTTCAGACACTGTACATAAAGCTTTAAAATCATTATGATTTGTTTGCTCATACAAGCTACGTTATTTCTACAATTAAAGCTGCGGTACTGAAGTTTTGCCTCTCTATCAACATCTATGTTTGAAACATAAATTGTTTTGAGTTATTGATTCTTTATTTGGGTTGTGCTTCGGCACTGTGCATCCGAATCATAGTATGGGTTATATATTAGCTCCAATACATGACAAGGGAAGTAGCAGTGGATATGTTTTTCTAAGAGTAGAGGCGAGTTACTCTCTCTCATAGCTATCAGAAAATAAGTACAATTTACCACTATAGGAACATATATAAATAAATGAATAAACACAGGAAACTCTATGCCTAGCTGAATTAAGCAAATAAGTGTGTTAATGTTAGCTAGCCTCTGAAATGTCTTACCTGTTTATATATATATATATATATATATATATATATTCTGATAGTATTCTTGTTTTAACAAGGGCTTTGTCACTTACCCTTTTGACTGCAGGCCCTCTGCAGTTCAAGTGTTTTTGGTTCAACAACAGCTGATTCCCCAGATATCGATGATGATAACTATCCATGTTAAAAGCAGCCATCTAGATGTCAAGTTTAAATTGTTGTAAGAACAAGCTACAAACAGTCCACCATCCTCAGCACCTACACACGATGCAGTAGCTCGATCTTCTGACCCAACAGTTCAAATTATTAAATCATTATAAGCTTACCATTTTCTTTTTCACTTGCTCAGTAATTTATTTTTGCTCATTTTTAACCAAACAAATTCTGTATTGAAGGTTTAATGACAACTCGGATTAAACAAAACAGTAGGTTACCTACATCACCATTGTACTATGAACAAAGGATAACCACCAGGGGGATTTGTTTTAACACTGAACACCTTCTTATTTGTAGATAGTGCCTACCAGTTTGGTTGTTGGTTTCAAGTGACTGATAAGCCTGCTGATTTTGTACGTTTACCCACTAACAAAAAAATGATCAGTCCTTAATTTTAATGGTAGGGTTATTTGAACAGTGAGAGACTGAATAACAACAAAAAAACGATGGTGTTCTAGGGGTCATACCATGGCAAAATAGGTTGGTTATGAAAGACTTGAGCCACAACCACTGAGCTGGAAATTTGTGAACCATTTGTTTGATGAAAAAAAAAACACATATGCTGTAAGAATCCTCATTCTGCACTGAAATGGGAAGTAAATGTGAGTACATATATGCAAATTAAGTCTATAGAGTTAAGTTAATAGGAGCCTCTCACCAGCTCTGGAGAACAGATTACCTGTAGCTCCAACTGTAGTCAGATTTCTTATGCAGAAGAAAGCCAAATATATATGAAGTAAGATAAACACAAGAAGGTAACTAAGTATTATAACATTCTTTCACCCATACACAACTGAAACCACTTGCATAACGATCATATGACCCTGTAACAATTTGTTCCTTACCTGAAGGTTAGATATTCATGTTTCGATTAACTATTCATTTATTATTATTATTATTATTGTTATTATTATTATTATTATTATTATTATTTTATTTTTTTTTTTTTTCATGAATTATTAAGAATAACAACAGTAACAAAATATGTTACATCAGAAATTATATTTCTAAAATACTAACTGCATTGGTGTGGCATTTTATTGTATAAAATTCATCTGATTAGGTGCATGAATCAATTATTAATATTTCATTTTTTATTGATTTCCTAATACAAGTGTGAGAACACTCATTTCTCTCACATACGATAAACTAAAAAGACCTGCTAAGAAGATTAATTGAATTAAATTCCACTTCACTATATAATCTACACTGTGAAAAATGACCATAGGCTAAATAAACACTGCACACCAGGCCAAAACTTCCTTAAAACTGAAGCTTTGACCTGTCAAAAACAGCCCAATTAACCCAAATCTAACCTTAATTATTATTGTAGTTGTTGTTGTTACTACTACTACTACTACTACTACTACTAATAATAATAATAATAATAATAATAATAATAATAATAATAATAATAATAATATCTGAACAATAAATCTTCTGACAGCTGAGAAATTTGTTTATGGCTTATGGCTATATACAGACCACAATGTCTGTTTATACAGTACCATTTAATTTGTCATAACTGAATGATTAGTTTTATTTGTCTTAATTTATGGGTTTAATGGTTAATGAATGCAAATGACATAAAATAATACAAAATTGTATTAATACTATTCATACTTTAGTCCACAGCCTTTTGAACATGTATGAGCTAGATTTGTTTTTGCTAAAGATTTCAAAAGTACTTCTATAACTAAAGTTGTGCTGTATAAGGGTGTATGCTAATCTCTAAACATAAAAATAATTCATTATATAAGTAATACATGCAAATTATATGATCTGAAGTCAATCAAGTCAAGGTATACATTACTTAGTCTTGTAATGCATGAATTTACACATAATCAGGACCTTGAGTATGATACAATTTTCCAAATATACAAGACCTTCATGAATACTAAATATCTTGTATAAATGCTCATACAATATCACACAAAAGTGAATACACCCCTCACATTTTTGTAAATATTTGATTACAGCTTTTCATGTGACAACACTGAAGAAATTACACTTTGCTACAATGTAAAGTAGTGAGTGTACAGCTTGTATAACAGTGTAAATTTGCTGTCCCCTCAAAATAACTCAACACATAGCCATTAATGTCTAAACCGCTGGCAAGAAAAGTGAGTACACCCCTTAGTGCAAATATCCAAATTGGGCCCAAAGTGCCAATATTTTTTGTAGCCACCATTATTTTCCAGCACTGCCTTAACCCTTTTGGGCATGGAGTTCACCAGAGCTTCACAGGTTGCCACTGGAGTCCTCTTCCACTCCACCATGATGACATCACAGTCTTGGAGGTGTGTTTGGCGTCGTTATCATGCTGGAATACTGCATACTGATCATGCTCTGCTTCAGTGTGTCACAGTACATGTTGGCATTAATGGTTCCCTCAATGAATAGATGTGAGTGCTGCCAGCATTGCTGCAGCGGTTGAAGGGGTGGGGGCTCAGCCTGTCAGTGCTGAGACCATACGCCACACACTGCATCAAATTGGTCTGCATGGCTATCATCCCAGAAGGAAGCCTCATCTAAAGATGATGCACAAGAAAGCCTGCAAACTGTTTTCTGAAGACAAGCAGACTACGGACATGGATTATGAGACCAAGATAAACTTATTTGGTTCAGATGGTGTAAAGCTATGCTTGGTGGCAACCAGGTGAGGAGTACAAAGACAAGTGTGTCTTGCCTACAGTATGCATGGTGGTGGGAGTGTCATGGTCTGGGGCTGCATGAGTGTTGCCGGCACTGGGGACCTACAGTTCATTGAGGGAACCATGAATGCCAACATGTTCTGTGACATAGTGAAGCAGAGAATGATCAGTATGCAGTATTTAAACATTAATGGCTGTCTGTTGAGTTATTTTGAGGGGACAGCAAATTTACACTGTTATACAAGCTGTACCCTCACTACATTACATTGTAGCAAAGTGTAATTTCTTCAGTGTTGTCACATGAAAAGATATAATGAAATATTTACTGAAACTGTATTATTTTTCTGAATTACTGAATTATTTACGAATAAATTCATGTGTATCCAGCTTGAAAAATGAGGTCTAGT
This sequence comes from Noturus placidus, assembly GCA_022414735.1. Classification (NCBI taxonomy): domain Eukaryota; kingdom Metazoa; phylum Chordata; class Actinopteri; order Siluriformes; family Ictaluridae; genus Noturus; species Noturus placidus. Next base: position 20,643 of record JAFFST010051271.1, on the reverse strand, counting down.
GTTCCCAGCTGTCAATTAAAATGGGTTATTATGTTTTATCAATGTGTCTCTGAAATCAAACATTAAATGTGCAGACTAATGTAGCACTGCATTAGGATTGCAGCCTACAGCATAGATCAAGAAGAAGCATGTTTTATTTAAAACAAATCTAAGGGAATGAATTAATGGATAATTCTCACTGGTACTTTTCCTAAAGTAGAGGACATCTACCACTTAAAGCCAAAGCTTAGGGTTAATTATGATCTATAATAGATATTAATTTGGAAAATTCCATGAACAAGAATACATACAACTAGAAATAACTAATTATTAATGTCCACATAAAGGTTGCAACAAGCCTTATTTTATTTATTTTTTTGCTTTATTTTTCCTCTAAGCCCCCTCCCCCTCTGATATCAGCAACACAACCACTACCCAAACCAGGCAGAAAAGACACACAAAAGGGGAAAGAGATTCCAGGGATGAGGAGACAGGGATGGAGAGGAGGGGCTATTCATGTCACCTAGTCATTCACTGGGCTCTAATTTGAACATGGAGGTTATATAAGTGACAGCACAAATCAAAGTAAAATATGTGGTGTGGGGGGCTGGAGACAAAAAGATAATGGGTGCCTCAGAGTGTACTTCAGCTGTAATGGCTTTCACATGCCAATTAGTAACATTAAAAATGTCTGACTCTCATCACCTTTATGGCTTATGACTCATCACCTTTCTGGCTTCGTCATACACATTGGTATTCATATATTATCCCATTCATATTCAATGTTTTTTTTTTTTTCTCCTTTAAAAATTTTAAAGGAGTTTAAAAATCTGCCATTTTGTTTTGTGAGGAAGCAGTTAAGCAAGATAGCAAGCCAATGTTAAATAGCCAGTTACTTGCTACCAAAGGATTATTTAAAATCACTCTGTCATAAACTAAAAGACATAAAAATTTAGATTTTATGCAGCATTTCTTAATCTACCTTTTTTCATTTTTATTAGTTGGAAGTATACAGTGAATCCGGAAAGTATTCACAGCGCTTCACTTTTTCCACACTTTATGTTACAGCCTTATTCCAAAATTAAATAAATTCATTATTTTCCTCAAAATTCTACAAACAATACCCCAACATGTCATTAAAGAAGTGTGTTTGAAAACTTTGCAAGTTCATTAAAAATAAAATAACAAAAAAAGCACATTTACATAAGTATTCATAGCCTTTGCCATGACACTCAAAATTGAGCTCAGGTGCATCCTGTCTCCACTGATCATCTTTGAGATGTTTCTACAACTTGATTGGAGTACACCTGTGGTAAATTCAGTTGATTGAACATGATTTGGAAAGGCGCGCACACCTGTCTATATAAGGTCCCACAGTTACCAATGCAAGTCAGAGCACAAACCAAGCCATGAAGTCCAAGGAATTGTCTGGAGACCTCTGAGACGGGATTGTGTCTGGGGAACCATCTCTGCAGAACTCCATCAATCAGGCCTGAATGGTAGCGTGGCCAGATGGAAGCCACTCCTCAGTAAATGGCACATGACAACACGCCTGAAGTTTAGTCAGGTTTGAGGAAAAGATGAATGCAGCAATGTACAGAGACATCCTTGATGAAAACCTGCTCCAGAGCATGCTGGACCTCAGACTGGGGTGAAGGTTTATCTTCCAACAGGACAACGACCCTAAGCACACAGCCAAGATAACAAAGGTGTGGTTACAGGACAACTCTGTGAATGTCCCTGAGTCACCCAGCCAGAGCCCAGAGTTGAACCCGATTCAACATCTCTGCAGAGATCTGAAAATGGCTGTGCACCGACGCTCCCCATCCAACCTGATGGAGCGTGAGAAGTTCTGAAAAAGAAAAATGGGAGAAACTCCCCAGAAATAGGTGTGCCAAGCTTTTCAAAAAGACTTTTGGTGCCAAAGGTGCTTCAACAAAGTATTGAGCAAAGGCTGTGAATACTTATGTAAATGTGCTTTTTTGCTTTTTATTTTTAAGAAATTTGCAAAGATTTCAAACAAACTTCTTTCATGTTGTCATTATCGGGTATGGGGCAGCTGTGGCTCAATAGGTAGAGCGGGTTGTTCACTAATCGTAGGGTTGGTGGTTTGACACCCAGCCCACATTACTCCACCTGCCGAAGTGTCCTTTGGCAAGACACTGAACCCCAAGTTGCTCCCAATGGCAAGTTAACGCCTTGCATGGCAGCTCTGCTACCATTGCTGTGTGTGAATGGGTGAATGAGTGTAAATCGATTTGGATAAAAGTGCCCCATTCATAAGTGTGCCATTTTCTATTTTGCCTTTTGGGTATTGTTTGTAGAATTTTGAGGAAAATAATTAATTGAATCCATTTTGGAATAAGGCTGTGACATAACAGAATGGTTTTAATAAATTTGCAAAGATTTCAAACAAACTTCTTTCATGTTGTCATTACGGGGTATTGTTTTTAGAATTTTGAGGAAAATAATAAATTTAATCCCTTTTGGAATAAGGCTGTAACATAACAAAAAGTGGAAAAAGTGAAGTGCTGTATGCTTGACAAATGCACTGTATTTCTGGATGCTGTGCTACTTATGAGTGTAACTCAATGCCATTATTTATATCTGTATCGGATTAGTTCTCAAAATATTTTCAGTGTTAACCACTATGCCACGAGAACACTGAAAAACAGTTCTTATCAAGCAATTTGCAGAAAATAACTTTATTCAACTCCACAACCAAACACCCTGTGGAACTTTCTGGAAAGCTTTCTAAATTCAATGTAATGTGACTGAGTAAGCAATCTCACCATGAAGCAATGATTTTATTTATTTTTTTTTTTTTTCTCAAATCAAGAAGCTGTTATTTATTCTACAGTGGACAACAGTATCCATCTGATAACATTTAACATGATTTTACTTTTGAGTTTGTAACTTTCTAGAAAGATCAGAATGTCACGATACGGAAGGCAGAAAGTAATCGCAAGAGTCTTTATTTACAAATAAACAAAACATAAACCAAAAACACTCTTAGCATCCAACCTA
>JAFFST010051271.1:6464-17152 GCA_022414735.1 Noturus placidus | reverse complement strand
AAACCAGGAACTTAAATAATCCACTCGATTGCAAAACAAACTCAAAACACCTGTGGCCATTTGTCCACACATCCGGCATGCACCCACGTAAGTGGATCACATGACCGGGCAAAGTCTGTGTAGTGGCGCCCTCTGCTGGTCGAGGAGTGACAGAACCCCCCTCCAAATGTGCTCGGTCCCCGAGCACCACCACTCAACACCCCTCCAACGGGGGTCCCGGACCCCTGGGCAGAATGTCCCCTTGCTGCCACAGGAACCGAGGCGGGTCTTGCCGTGCAGCCGGTTGCTCAAAAATGCAGGGTGCCTCTGGCCGTAGCACAGGATCGCAGGATGCCGCCTCCTGCCGAGACTCAGGAACGTAGGACGCCGCCTCCTGCCGGGGCTCAGGAACGCAGGATGCTGCCTACTGCCGGGCCTAGGAACGCAGGGCACCCCCCCCCAGAGGCTCAAGAACACAGTACGCCTCCCACAGAGGCTCCGGAACGCAGGACGCCTCCCACAGAGGCTCCGGAACGCAGGACGCCTCCCACAGAGGCTCATGAATGCATGACGCCGCCCGCCGTGGCACAGGAACGCAGAACGCCGCCCCCTGCTGGGGCTCAGGAACGCAGGACGCTGCCTCCTGCTGGGGCTCAGGAACGCAGGACGCTGCCTCCTGCCGGGGCTCAGGAACGCAGGACGCCACCTCCGCTGAGGAGGGGAACAGGGCGGCATAAGCTGCAGTGCAAGATAGTTCGTAAATTTACTGAGGGGATGAGACCTCCCCCTCAGTCTCTGTAGTGTCGGAGGCTGCCATGTCGGCCTCCGACTGGCGCGCCGTGGACATCTGTGCCCCCCCCCAAAAAAATTGTCTAGGCCTGCCGTCTCCTCCCAGCAGTGTTCAAGGGCATGAGACGCAACTGGACTCATGGATACTGACATGGCATGGGGCTCATGGGCATGGGACATGACCTGGTGCTCATGGGCATGTGATTTGACATGGGGCTCATGGCTCATGAACTTGACTTGGCTTGTGGGTACGGGCAAGACAGGGCTCTCTGACATGGGCACGTGGGATACAGGGCTCTCTGACGTGGGCACGTGGGATTCCGGGCTCTCTGACGTGGGCACGTGGGTTACTAGGACCTCAGACGTGGGCACGTGGGACCCTAGGCACTCAGACGTGGGTACGTGGGACCCTAGGCACTCAGACGTGGGTACGTGGGACACTAGGCACTCAGACGTGGGCACGTGGGACTTTAGGCACTCAGACGTGGGCGACAGGGACGAAACTGGGCTCGCTGGTTCGGACAGGGACAAAACTGGGCTTTCTGGTTTGGACAGGGACGAAACTGGGCTTTCTGGTTCGGACAGGGATGAAACTGGGCTTTCTGGTTCGGACAGGGACGAAACTGGGCTCTCCGGTTTGGACAGGGACGAAACTGGGCTCGCTGGTTCGGACAGGGATGAAACTGGGCTCTCCGGTTCGGACAGGGACGAAACTGGGCTCTCCGGTTCGGACAGGGACGAAACTGGGCTCTCTGGTTCGGACACACTCAGATGGCGCTGTTTGTATTGGGCTAGCCTACCCTTGAGCTCCTCCAGTCCCTGGGTGATGCGCTCCTGAAGCGCCGCATACATCGGCGTGGCTTCTAGCCCTAGCTGCCACAACTCCACCCGTTGCTCTTCTTGCTGCTGTAGCCGGTCTAACGCTGATTTGAGGCAGCTCCTCTCCTGCTCTGCCTCGTCTTGTCGGCGCTGCCAAGCGCTTTAGTCCTCCCATGTAGGAAAGTCCCAAACAAAACATACCTCGTGTGCTCTCGCTACTTCCATTATGGGCTCGTTATTCTGTCACGATACGGAAGGCAGGAAGTAATCGCAAGAGTCTTTATTTACAAATAAACAAAACATAAACCAAAAACACTCTTAGCATCCAACCTAGCCGCTAACTAGAAAACAAAACAAAACATGGAAGCTATAGTTTATCATCAGGACAAACCTAAGGCATGGAACAGAACCCTACAAACAAAATCACAGACCTTGAGCCAATTCCAAACATTCCCCATATATCCTAAACATTTCCCAATACAGTCCAAACATTTCCAAAACAATAACGAGCAACTTAGTGCAGAAAACCAGGAACTTAAATAATCCACTCATTGCAAAACAAACTCAAAACACCTGTGGCCATTTGTCCACACTTCCGGCATGCACCCACGTAAGTGGATCACATGACCGGGCAAAGTCCGTGTAGTGGCGCCCTCTGCTGGTGGAGGAGGGACACAGAAAAGTTAACTGAATACACCATTATAAACTACATGGTGCCCCACAAGTCTCCATACATAAGGGACTATGTATTGCAGCACCACATCAGTTGTGCCTTTGTCTGTGGATGTTGGTGTACGTCCACTTCCAGTATTTGTGAATTTGGTAATAAGGCAATAGTGTCATGTGTGATGTGCATGTCATGTTTCCTAATAAAGTCCGTATCAACCATGTGGCAGCTTCCTGGTCAAGTCATCAGAATGATTTCAATATGTTGTTCTTTTGCCAAAGGCATTCTTAAATGCTGAAAAATCTGAATTATAAATTATGCATTAACAATTTTCAAAGACATTTTGTTAAAACAATTTCCCTTATATTTGAACACTTTTGGGACACCCTCTACAGGGCGCAATGCTGATGTGATTCAAAATGATGTCCTTTAAGCTGCATTTCATTATAATGACTGCATCATTTTCTGATCAAATTTTCTTGTAATAATGATGGAGAAATTTCAGTTAAGAACAACAAAAATACGCACAAAAAATGTACAAGCTTTGCAATAGTGTTAATTGTGAGCTTGGAATGTAAGGTTGTCTTGTCAGCCTATGGCAGGAACTTGGCTTGTGATGCCACTCTGCCGATCTCTGGCAGGAGCAGAGCAGGAGAGACCACCTTGTTGGCCTTAAGCTGGGTCTCTGGCAGTAAGGTTGTCATGTTGACCTCAGGCTGGAGTTATGGGGGTTGAGGTTGCCACAATGATCTCTTGATGGAGCTGGGCTGTGGAGGCCACCCTGTCGGCCTCTGGCTGGAGCTCTGCAGAGATGGAGACAACCCTGTTGGCTTCTGGATGGAGCTCTGCATGAGGGGCCACCTTGTCGGCCTCTGGCTCCCTCTCATAGTAAGTAGTGAATGCCCATACAGATTTGTCAGACAGGCTGGCTCTGCCAAAAAAAAAAAATGTTTCAAGGTCTGGTTTAAATTCTGGACAACCAAACACCAAACTAGACTTTGTGGCAGTCAGAAGCTCAACCCACTTGTGGGCTGGACCAGTGATCAGGGACAACATGAACCCCACCCTCTGCTTCACAGCTGGCTTGGGGTCCACCAGGATTACAAAATAAAAATGGCATTGAAGAAGAAAACAAGATATACAGAAAATTCATCAAATGGTTCAGGGAAGTCCATGAAAATAATTTGAGATAAAACAGATGGAGTTAAAGTGTCATGAAACTACATTTTCCGAGATTTTAACAGCGGTGTCATGTTACACATCATAAAAGACCATGTTGGAATCCGTTAACTTTTATTGTAGGAGAAAACTGGTTAATTTCAAGTCTTTGTCCGCTATTTTTGTCTTCCAGGTTTAAAATCTACATTGTGTGTATGTGACAGGTAGTGACGTGGCAATGTACTAGAGTACTTTGATGATTCATCGATTTCTCATAATTATTCATGAGACTGTATGTTCTTATCCTATGAGAAGATGCTGTCTCTTCATTCTTCATGACAGCACGGGGTGCTTTCCTATAACAGTCGTGTCAAACTGTAAGTTTGTGTAGTAGATTAAGTTCCTGTCACTGAGGGAGATAAGCATAAGACTACTTTTTGCACCCCATTTGGTTTATTTGAGTGGAATTGGATGCTGTTTGGGCTCTGCAATGCCCCCCAGAATGTTTAGTGGTTAATGGAATGCCTGACTGATCAACAGTCGATCATGTCTTCTTTATTTCGATGTTATTATTGTTCTCTTCTTTTGTCGAGCATGACTTGGCATGGTTGGAGGTTGTTTTTGGCCAACTGGAGCTGGACGGTCTCAAGGCCAAGTTGGAAAAGTACATGTTTTTGCAGTCACAGGTGAGGTACTTGTGTCATGTGATTTCTGTCAAGGGTGTGGGAACTGACCCAAGTAAAGCTCAGGCTGTGTTGTAGTGGCATCATCCATCAAATGCCACTGAGCTATGCTCCTTCAAGGGCTTTGTGAGCTACTACCAGTGTTTCGTGGACGGGTATGCCAAAATTGCAGCCCCTCTGTAAAGGCTGGTAGCAGAGTTGTCTGGTATTAAGAGGAAGCCTAAGAAGTGTGCTGGGTTTGACTTTATTGACACCTGAAGTGAGCAGGGCCAGAAAAGTTAAAGGTAAAGGTTTTGAGGAGTTAAAGGTAAAACTCATCAATGCTCATGTATGCAGACTTCTCTCAACTCTTCATCCTGGAGGTGGATGCCAGTCATGGGGGACTGGGAATGGTCCATTTTTCAAGAGCAGTAAGGGAAGGTGTGACCTATTGCCCATGCTGGTTGTAGTCTGAAGCCCATTGAGTACAATATCTCTAATTATAGCTCCATGAAGCTGGAGTTCTTGGTGTCCAAGTGGGCCATGACTGAAGTTTAGAGAGTACATGTTGGGCAGTCACTATGCAGTTTTAACAGATAACAATCCCCTTAGCCATCTGTCCATTGTGAAGCTTGGGGCTACTGAGCAGTGACGGGCTGCCCAGCTTACTGCATTTGACTTTGAAATCTGTTATAGTTGTGGGAAAAGTAATACAAATGCAGATGCTCTTTCTCGGCAGAATCCCCCTGAGAGTGGGTTGATGGGTGGACTAGTTCCAAGGGCAGTAGTGCCTGCATCATTGCAGCAGGTTTTAGAAGCAGGACCAATGATAGCTAAGCAATGATAGCTATATTGCCAAGTCATTCACTGGCTGAATTTGGTTAATTGCAGGTGGCAGACCCTGTTATTTTGGAGATCTTGCCCTTTAAGAGGTGAAAGGGCATTCCTGGGAGGAATGTCAGCGGCTGTCTGCCTTGGCCTTGATATCGCTCCGCCAATGTGATTTATTTGTGGACAGAAATGGCGTACTTTTATCATAGGGTCTTGTTCTAGGTTAACAGGTCCATTTAATTTTTTGGTCAGGAACCACATTTGACAGTGGACTTTCTGTTGGGTAGGGTAAGGGGCTAGTTGCTGGCAGTGTGCATGTAAGGGCTTAGGAACATCAGAACAGCCAACAAGGGAGTTTAAACATCATGCCAGATAGATGGAAACAAAACATGATCAGTATGTCCAGGGAACTCCACTGGTAGGTCAGTAGTTTACCAGGTTGTATGGGTGCCTCCGGGGGGAAGGGGGATGCAGTCTACTCATTGCTCTCCTGGATTACCTGAGTAAGGTAAAGACTGTACATCACTCGCTGCTTACGAGCCAGGTCCATAGTGATTCTCTTAAATAAGAACTCCTCCTACACTTTGGAGGAGCTTGTTGAAATCCCTGAGGCATGCTCACAGGAAGAGCCAGAGCAAGTAGATTTGGTGGGTATGGTACAACAGGAAGCTAGCTAGGTTGTGTCAAGTGTTGCATCTGAAACCTTAGTGCTGCCTCTACAGACTGGCCTTAAGTTATCAGGTGTGCCTCCTTATTCAGTTGTTGCGGACCCCGTAAATTCTTATGATGGGTCTGAAGTAGAAGTACAGTCAATGCCAGTATTGGTTTCTGTGTCAGTAGAGGAGACCGGAATATGTGAGATGTCATTGGGATGAACTGAGTGAGTGACTGCCAGTCGCCTTTCTAATCTTTACCATATTCCCCATACAGTAGAAGCTTTACTCTCTATTCATTTGGTACCTATTTCCATATCTGCTATTTTTAGGCTTTGGAATTGAGTTATGTGTTCATTAATTATTAGTTCATTGTGGGGTATATGATCACAGATATGTAATATTGGATCATTTTCCTCAATAACTAAATGTCCAAGTATAAGATTTTTGTCTCATTTGTTTAATTGGGTTCTCTTTGTCTACTTTTAGGACTTGTGTGAAAAGCTGATGATGTTTTAGATCATGTTTATGTACATTTACATTTATTCACTTAGCAGACGCTTTTATCCAAAGCGACTTACAAATGAGAGATAAAAGCAAAGTGATATCAAGATACAAGCAAAGTGATATGTACAAAATAGAAAATTCTGAAAGTTGGACACCACCTTCGCAGCATCACTATTAATGAGCAGTGGTATGTGTAGTGTTGCTATGAATTTAATGATGGTGTTAGTAGCATAGCTGGGTAAACAGCCAGGATTCTACAGGTTCTGAGTATTGTTAGTTAAGTCCAGGAACCAGTTGACGGTTGTTACAATGAGGCCTAGGCTGCTCAGTTTTGTGACCAGTTTGCCAAGGATTATGTAATTGAAAGCAGACCTGTAATGGGCAAAGAACATCCTGCCATATGCATTTGGATGCTCTAACGTATACAGCATAGTGTGGATAATGATGCCATTGTTAGTGGATCTGTTTGCCCAGTAGGCAAACTGTTGAGGGTTTGAGGCGCAGTTTTGTTGTCTCAACCTCTCCTGATATCAATGTCCCTATCTGTTGACGTAAAACCAACAAACTGCTCCATACCGGTGTTGATCACCGTAATTTAATACCGGTTCCCCGCGTGGAGATTAAACCACTGTCGTCTCCGGGTCAGAGACTGGCTCATGCCGCATTATTCAATGTGCGGTCCGTGAACAACAAAGCGCTGCTTTTATCTGACTTTTATCACAACTTTCTGTGCCTGAACAGCAGGAAAACTGAGGTTATGCTTATCGGTTCCCGTCATCAAATTCACAAGGCTATCCTCACTATCCTTGTTTTTTGATGGCTCTATTCTGAAGACCCAATGTAAGATGAGGAACCTTGGTGTGATTTTTGATACCAGCCAAACCTTTGATTTTTTTTGTTCTGAGCACTGTGAAGGCATCCTCCTTTCATCTCAGAAACATAGCCAGAATCCACCCAATGCTAAATTTATCTGTGGCTGAAAAGCTGATTAATTCGTGATCACACGGCTGGAATACTGCAATGCTGTTTTAGCTGGAGTTTCTAAAACCACAATTAATAAATTGCAATATGTTCAAAACTCTGCCGCCCGGATCTTGACGGGAAGCAGGAAATATGACCATATCACTACTGTTTTGAAGTCATTACACTGGCTCCCGTTCAGGTTCCATGTCGATTTCAAGATCATGTCGTTGGCATATAAGGTTTTACATGGCTTGGCTCCGCATTACCTATCTGGTTTACTAATCCCTTACAACCCAAATCGCAGACTACGTTCCTCACAGTGTAATCTGTTAACTGTTCCACTAACACACTTGAAATCTATGGGTAACCGGGCTTTCTCAGTTTATGCATCGTCACTTTGGAACTCTCTTCCCCCTGAACTCTGAAAATAAAGATTATTATTATTATTATTATTATTATTATTATTATTATTATGCTTTTCATCATATAACAGACATCAAAGAGTTCTATGACGTGTTTCAGAGACTTTGTTTTCACCAGCCAAAGCATAAAAGGGTGGGGAATGTTGGAAAATCAGCTTTCAAAGCAAACACTGAAAAGACTTTGTCCCGCGCGATGGGCATCCAGGCATGATGCTCTCTAGTGTTTTAGTTATACTGACATCTTACGAGCACTGACCAAAATTGTTTTACATTCCAAAAAAGCAGTAGAACCTATAGAGGTGACTGGGCATGTGAAATCACTGCACTCGTACAACCCACATAAAAACACTGCCACCACCATGCTTTCCTGTGGGTAGCATGCATTTTTCATTGCACTCTTCCTCCTTGCGATGCTATACAATTTCAATTCAATTTTATTTGTATAGCGCTTTTTACAACATGCATTGTCTCAAAGCAGCTTTACAGGAGTATAAACACAGTATACACATAGTAAAGGTGAGAAATTATCCCAACTGAGAAAGCCACTGAGTGGAGACAATTATATTCTTAAAGAGATAATTATTGATCTATATGTAATCTGTTTGGCTTAGAAAAAAGCCTTTGTCCCAGCAGTCTGGATTTGGAGTAGATGAGAGTTCCATACAGAAGTAGGACCTCTGAGACCGATCATGCAGGTCCGGAGAGCATAAAGGACCAGGATCTCACACATCTCCATAAATTCATGTAGCTCGGCAGAAGGAGAGAGGGAGAGAAAAGATTGTTAAGACTGTTAATTAGCATAATGGAAAGTCTAGTCAGGGTAGGCTAGAGTGAATAAATACATTTTAATCCTAGACATAAACACTGAGACTGTGTCTGAGTCCCGAACACTAAATGGAAGACTGTTTCATAACTGTGGAGCTCTGAGTGAAAGCTCTTCCCCCTGCCGTAGCCTTCACTATTCACGGTACAGTCAAATAACTTGCATCTGTGGATCTAAGTGGGCGTGGCGGATCATAGAAGACCAAAAGATCGCTTAAATACTGTGGCGCAAGTCCTTTTAGTGCTTTATAGGTTAATAATAGTATTTTAAAATCAATGCGAGATTTAACTGGGAGGCAATGCAGTTTGGATAAGATCGGGGTGATATGGTCATATTTCTTGGTTCTAGTTAGGACTCTAGCAGCTGCATTCTGGACTAACTGGAGTTTCTTTATGTTTCTACTGGAACATTAATATGAATTAATGAATTAATGTTTCTGCATCATGTTGTGATTATATATTTCTTATCTTAGAAATATTTGAGATGAAAGAAGGCTACCCTAGTAATATTATCTACATGAGCATCAAATGATAGACTGGAGTCAGTAATCACTCCAAGGTCTTTTACTGCTACACATGATGAAACAGAAAGTCCATCCAGAGTAACCATGTGATCAGAAAGATTATTCCTAGCTACACGTGATCCTAACAAAAGTTTTTCTGTCTTATCAGAATTGAGTAAAATTAAGTTAGTTAGCATCCAACGCCTAATGTCCTTTATACAATCCTCAACTTTATTAAGCTGCTGTCTGTCCTCTGGCTTCGCTGAAACATACAGTTGTGTATCATCAGCATAACAGTGGAAACTAATTCCATTTTACGAATAATTTGACTTGGAGGTAGCATATATAAAGTAAAAAGTAGTGGGCCTAAGACATAACCTTGTGGAACACCAAATTTAACCTTGCTATGAGTGGAGAAGTCTCCATTTACGTCTACGAACTGATAACGCTCGGTAAGATAGGACCTGAGCCAGGAGAGGACTGTTACCAACAACATTCTCTAATCTATCAAGGAGAATACTATGATCTATTGTATCAAAAGCTGCACTAAGGTCGAGTAACACAAGTAACGAGACACAACCCTGATCAGAGGCCAGTAGAAGGTCATTTACTACTTTAACTAACGCTGTCTCTGTGCTATGATGAGGTCTAAATCCTGACTGATACATTTCATGAATATTGTTCCTATGTAAGTACGAGCATAACTGCTTTGCTACAACCTTCTCTAAGATCTTAGAGATGAAAGGCAGATTTGATATTGGTCTATAGCTGGACAGTTGAGCAGGGTCAAGGTCAGGTTTTTTAATCGGCGGTTTAATAACTGCGAATTTAAATGATTTAGGTACATAGCCAGTGCTAAGGGAAGAATTGATTATATTTAAAAGTGGTTTAATTATCCCATGACAAATCTGTTTAAAGAAGGATGTCGGTACAGGATCGAGTATGCAGGTTGATGAATTGGCTGAAGAGATTATTGAAGCTAGGTCGGTCTCTCTAAGGGGAGTAAAATATTCTAAACATTGATTTGAAATTGCTATATTATTATCTATAGGGCTAGTTATAATATTGTCTGGTTTTAATTTATTAGCCTAAATTTCACATCTAATATTATCAACCTTCTCAGTGAAAAATGTGATAATCTTCACTGCTATGTAATGATTGAGTGTTTCTCTCTATAGTGGTTTTTTTCTTAGTTAAATTTGCTACTGTGTTGAATAGAAATCTGGAATTGTTTGTATTATTTTCTATTAAGGTGGAGAGATAGACTTTTCTAGCGTCACTAAGAGATTTTCTATACTTCAGGAGGCTCTCCTTCCATGCTGTTTGGAATATTACCAATTTGGTTTGGCACCATTTACGTTCTTTTGTCTAGTGGTTTGTTTTAAGGTACGCGTTTGGTCATTATACCATGGTGCTAGTTTTTTTTTTTTCTCTAATTCATTTTCTTTTGAGTGGAGCCACTCTATCTAATGTGTAGCAGAGAGTTGACTCTAAGCTTATAGTCGCATTATCGAGGTCTATCAGATTGGACGGTGATCCAAATCTAATTGACGTTTCAGAGACTATTTGTGAAGAGACTATTTGTGAAGCTTGTTGCAGTAGCTGGTGTGAAGGTACGTTTTACATGGTAGCAAGATGAGGTGGAAATATTGTGATCAATATGAATTATAGACGAGATAAGATAATGGTCTGAGACAATTTCAGACTGGGGAAGAATTTCAGGATTTTGTATATTTAATCCGTATGTTAATATGAGGTCACTGGTGTGACCACCATTATGGGTCCGTCCGATTACGTTCTGCTTAATCCCTATTGAATATAAGATGGATACAACCGCGATTCTCAGAGGGTCTTCCGGGTTATCAAAATGAATATTAAAATCACCGACGATTAAGGCCTTATCTACAGAAACA
>JAFFST010051268.1:1752-12176 GCA_022414735.1 Noturus placidus | reverse complement strand
TGTTTTGGACCTAATTGTTGTTGCCTCTTGAGGAAACCCTTAAATTACTGCTTTAGACATTATTTTCTTCTTCATATTAGATTCAATTAGATTAGAACAGATTATTAGAGTCAACCTTATTTTGATTGAGGAGTGTAAAAATATGAAGCCAACCAAATGCAGTTAGCATCTAATCAGAAGTGCAAACTAAAAAGTAGCATTAAGTGTGAAATAATATCTGGAACCTGTAAATTTAGATTAGGCTTTTGTGTTCCAAGTGCTTTGCCTCATGAAATATTCTACTTGCCTTGGATGACAACAAAAGTTCTACATCTTTGTTTGTCTCAAAAATTGTTCCATCCTTCTGGATCATATCTTCAGTTTTTAATTTACAACACAACGTTAATACCCGAACCAAGGCGAAAAAACTTTCAATAATTAACTTTCAATATTCAGGTTCCCTTCTGTGTGAATTTAAACTAAGCACCACTGATAGTGGAGTAGTTTCTAGGATATGATGACTTCACACCTTGTGAAACAGATGGACATCTGACCATAAACTCTGCGTAATTCAGCAATAAACCTTCTGCAGTCATTTGTTAGATGACTGACCACGGTAAACACAGCTCTGACTAACTTTAGCCGATTGCTTCAACGGAGCAGTGAGCAGAAACCTCAACACACTGCGTTTCATCAGTGTGGTCAATGTTTCATCATCAACTTCCCGTCAGGACCTGGAAGTGTGAGACATCTGCATATGATTTAGCTGAAGAAACATTCCTGGAGGTTTATACACTTAGTAATCGTGTCACTAATGAGTCAGGCCTCTGGTATCACCCATGTCCACACAGAGGATACATCAGTTGGTTAAAGAGAATAAAAAACACATCCCATGATTCATTGCTACATCATTACGATGGAAGAAAACCCTTCTCAGACACATAAAGGTACTTTTGAAAGTTAGCTTAATGAATGAAATGGTGTACGAGCGATAGATAGGTATACGTTAGCCTCCTTTGTGCTGTCTTTAGCGATCGAGTTGTGAACTCAGCTGGAGACAGAGGTATTGAGCAATAATGAGTACACAGAGCATATCAAACTCGTATTGGTGCACTATCTGTTATCGTGCATGTGAGAGTTCAGTCTTGCAATGTTAATTCTCTCTGCTTCCCAAGGACGCAAGTCCACACTTCATGTTCTTCGTTTTGAGAAACATCGCTCAGCTTGATCCGTCATCTAAAGAATGTTATATATTCAGGACTGGATTATTTTCCTTGGAAGCGTTTGTGGTTCTGCTCACTGCTCCATTAAGCTAGTTGGCTAAATCTAATCAGAGCCATGTTTACTGTGTTTGATCATCTAATAAATGGCTGCAGATGCTTTATTGATAAATTATACTGAGCTAATGGTCAGAGTTCCATCTGTTTCAGGTACCATGGTCACTGCAATTCCTACTTCCACGTGATGACGCCCTGTCCTTTATCCAGGAAAGATGATTTGCTTGTTATCTATATTAGCCAAATGGATGGAGGGAAAAAGTAATACTCTGCAAAAGTAATACTCTACTATATCTGTTAAAGCCTGACCCCTTGAACTTGTCAGGTATTTCACATGAAGCTTGGTCCTTGGTACACCCCTAGAAAATTGGTTTCTTTAAGGGTTCATTGGATAATTAAGGATTCTACATTGGAAACACTATGTAGATGTCTACATAGAACATTTAAGTTCCCTCCTAGACAAGAACCATTAATATCAGAAAGGGTTCAGTATAAGTGCGTGGTGCAAACTCCAAATTATTGCTCTTACACCTGCTCTTAAACTCCACACCTGCAAGCAGCAATCTGCGGGGTCCAAGCATTCTTTGCAAATCGTCCCACTTCACTTCAGTGGCCAGTTCTTGCCGGGTTACCTTGAATACTAAAGAGGCCACATGTGAGCATACTGTTCAGGCTTCATGACCTCATGACTGAACATGGCTTTCACGTAAGTCAGAATTAAACCGTGGACTCAGTGAGATTCAGGACACATTAATGTTTGGGTAATTGACGAAGATGTGTCTGAGTAGAAAATATTGATTCTTTTGGCACACTCCAGGTGAAAATAAGTGTGAAACATTAGGACTGAGAACAATGACGATGTGGTTGAATAGAAAGTGAGAGAAAGTGACCTGGTGCTAAATTTCAGCCATTTCTGTCAAACAGAAAAAGATTTATTGCCAGTTTCTTTCAGTGGGGTTCATTACAGTCAGAAGTATCCAGCAGGGCTTGTAATAATATGTTAAAGTGTCACACACACACACACACACACACACACACACACACACACACACACACACACACACACACACACATTTGTGGAAAACACTAAAGATCTTACAGTATAAACACTTGGTATTAAGTTAAGAACATCTCCTCCTCGACCCATGGTCGTGTCCTGAGAAGGAATCTATACAGGAAGTGGAGAGATTTCAAGTGGTGCTTCCAGTACTCATCCTGTTCGAGTGTGGAGAATCTGCTGGCAAGAAGATGCTTTTTTTAACTCGTCTTTCCTGATGTTTCAGTGTGTGTTACATCTGATGCTGAGCTTCTATTATCTCAGAACATTTTTACACAAACAAAACCCTCGATGGTTTCTCTCGTCCCGTGGCTGACCGTAGCTTCCTTCTGACCCGGGAAACGAGGATACGAGGACTTTTGTTAAATTGTGCGCGTGTATAACGATGACGAAAGCCCTGTTTCTGCCATTGCCTTTTTAAAATGCACTCTGAGAATGTGTGTTAGAGCAGGAAACACTCTAAACTGTTTCCTAAAAAAAGAGTTAGCTGTGATGTTATGGTCCAATCCTCGTTCGGGCAATGTATTTGTTCCTACAACTTTAACTGTCAATTTTCCATAATATTTTGTTAGTTATCTAATCAGCCAATCATGTAGCAGCAGCACAATGCATAAAATTCATGCAGATGCAGGTCAAGAGCTTCAGGTAATGTTCACATCAAACCTCAGAATGGTGGAAAAACTCTGATCTCTAAAGGTAAACCATTGCATGGTTGTTGGTAACAGATGGGCTGGTTTGAGTATTTCAGAAACTGCTGATCTCCTGGTAATTTCACACAGAACAGGCTCTAGAGTTTACACAGAATGGTGTGCAAAACAAAAACACTGACTGTGGGTGGAAAAGCCTTGATGGTCAGAGGAAAATGGCCAGATTTGTTTGAGCTTCCAGGAAGGATACAGTAACTCATATAATCACTCTTTACAACCATGGTGAGATGAAAAGCATCTCAGCATGCACAAAACATCACAAAAAGTCTGAGAGATCGCAATTTCTGTTCATTCTAATGTGTGATGTGAACTTTAACTGAAGCTCTTGAGCTGTATCTGTGTGATTTTATGCATTGTGCTGCTGCCACATGATTGGCTAATTGGATAACTGCAGGGCACTAAATGAGCAGGTGTTCAGGTGTTCCTAATAAAATGCATACTGTATACTGTGTAGATAAACTTATTACAACCTGTCGATGAAGCACTTTGGATAATTTAGGTAATTTTCTTCATTGCTTGTTAGAGTAAACGTAGAAATGTTTTATTTCATCCAATTGGATGGTGTGTCAATGAGCTGAGGTATCAAACCCTTCATGACTCCGAAAACACACTAGAATAGACTCCTTTTTTTGCCATGTGATCAGACGGTATGTCATTTGGTCAAATCATAACTGAAAATAGTGCATGGTGGCTTAGTGGTTAGCACGTCCGCCTCACACCTCCAGGGTCCGGGGTTCGAGTCCCACCGGGGCCATGTGTGTGCACGGAGTTTGCATGTTCTCCCCGTGCATCGGGGGTACTCCGGTTTCCTCCCCCAGTCCAAAGACATGCATGGTAGGCTGATTGGCATGTCCAAAGTGTCTGTAGTGTATGTGATTGTGTCAGTGTGAACCCTGCCCTGTGCCCGATGCTTCCTAGGATAGGCTACAGGTTCCCCTGGACCCTGATAAAGGAGTAAGCGGTAGAGGATGGATGGATGAATGAAAAAAAATACAAGAGTGTGTAACTTTTAGTCATTTTATTTACATACTTACAAAAAGTGAAGGAAAGGAAATCTTAGTCCTTAAATGTTACTCAAGTACAAAATGTAAAACAAGTCATTTACATAGAAAAATACTGTTTACAAAAATTATAGACTATGACTAAAATTTCTCTTTTTTTAAATACATTTCAGGTGCATACAAAAAGCAGGACCTGAAAAAAGAAGAAAACTAAAAATTTTGCTGCAATAAACAGTATGTTTTTTTTTATAGGAAAAATAAATCAATAACAAAAAAGAAGAGCTACTTGAAAGCTTTTAGTTTATGATACACTCAAGAACTGGATTGGGTCAAAAAAAAAAACTGAACTTGATTTTGTAATACGATTTTAAATACAGCCTAAATGACCACAACAATTTGCATGAAGATCTTTATTACTTTAAACTTTGCATGCTAGTTCGTTTGACTTGCTAACTAATCTGCTCACTTTCA
Source organism: Noturus placidus (assembly GCA_022414735.1). Classification (NCBI taxonomy): domain Eukaryota; kingdom Metazoa; phylum Chordata; class Actinopteri; order Siluriformes; family Ictaluridae; genus Noturus; species Noturus placidus. The sequence goes on along the minus strand of JAFFST010051268.1, from coordinate 7,684 downwards.
GTGTTCCTGTTTTCAAAACCTGGAAAGAAAATTGTCACGAATGGGGAAGGAGGCAGGAAGTAGGTGCGAGAGCAGGTTCTTTATTTACAAATAAACGAAACATAAACCAAAACACTCTTAGCATCCAACTTAGCCACTAACTAGAAAACAAAACAAGGAAGCTATTCTCTATCATCCTGGCAAACCTAAGGCATGGAACATGGAACAGGAACCTCCACAGAAACTCACGGACATCCAGACATTTCCAAACATTCCAAACAATAACTCGCAACCTTGTGCCGATAACCAGGAACTTAAATAAGGCTCTTAACGAGGTAAACACAAAACACCTGTCGAGACTCATCCATTCTTCCGGCATGCAACCACGTAAGAGGGTCACATGACCGGGCAAAGTCTATGTCGTGGTGCCCTCTGCTGGTCGGTCCCCAAGCACCACCACTCAACCCCCCTCCAACGCGAGGTCCCGGGCCCCTGGGCAGAATGTCCCCTTGCTGCCACAGGAACCGAGGCGGTCCTTGCTGGGCGGCAGGTAGTTCAAGAATGCAGGACGCCTCCCACAGCGGCTCGGGAACGCAGGACACCTCCCACAGCGGCTAGGGAACGCAGGACGCATCCCACAGCAGCTCGGGAATGCAGGACGCCCTCCCCCCGGTCTCTGTAGCACTGGAGGCTGACTGTTTAACTCTGGGCTGGACACAAAACAGCAGAAGTCGGCTGTGGGGCGGCTGTGGCTCAGTCGGTAGAGCGGGTTGTCCACTAATCGTAGGGTTGGTGGTTCGAATCCCGCCCCGGGTGATCCCATGCCGAAGTGTCCTTGGGCAAGACACTGAACCCTAAGTTGCCCCCGATGGCAAGTTAGCGCCTTGCATGGAAGCTCTGCTACCATTGGTGTGTGAGTGTATCTCATTTGTAAGTCGCTTTGGATAAAAGCGTCTGCTAAATGAATAAATGTAAATGCAAGTCACTGGGCTTACCTCCCACAGGGAGGACGCCGCCTGCCAGGGCACAGGAACGCCGGACGCCGCCTGCCGGGGCGCAGGAACGCCGGACGCCGCCTCCTGCAGGGCTGAGGCCTCCCCCTCGGCCTCAGTAGCGCCGGTGGCTGCCCTGTTAGCCCTGGGTGAGGTCACCACATTGCCTGGACACAGTGGAGCAGAGGTTAAGGAGCTTAACTCCCTCAGGATTTCCACCGTTTCTGTAGCGCAGGACGCCGCTTCTGCTGAAGAGGGGAACAGGGCGGCATATGCTGCAGTGCAGAAGGGTTCGTCTGTTTCCTGAGGGGCTGAGATCTCCCCCTCGGTCTCTGTAGTGCCAGGTCAGCCTCCCGCTGGGGCTCCAGGGCGTGCAGTGTGATGTGGGGGTCAAGAGCATGGGATGTGATGTGGCTCTCGGACGTGAATGTGACTTGGCTCGTGGACGAGACTTGACTCGCGGACATAACTTGGCTCACATAACTTCACGGACATAACTTGCCGTGGCTCTGCACCCGGACAGGACTGAAACTATCTCTCGTGCTCGGACAGGAATGAAACTGGGCTCTCGGGCTCGGACAGGAATGAAACCAGGCACTCGGACGTGGGCACGTGGGAAACTGGGCCCTCTGAGGTGGGAAACCGGGCCCTCAGACGTGGGCACGTGGGAAACCGGGCCCTCGGACATGGGCACGTGGGAAACCGGGCCCTCGGACATGGGCACATGGGAAACCGGGCACTCGGACATGGGCACGTGGGAAGCAGGGCTCTCAGACGTGGGCACGTGGGAAGCAGGGCTCTCAGACGTGGGCACATGGGATACAGGGCTCTCAGACGTGGGCACGTGGGATACAGGGCTCTCAGACGTGGGCACGTGGGATACAGGGCTCTCGGGCTCGGACAGGGACGAAACTGGGCTCTCGGGCTCGGACAGGGACGAAACTGGGCTCTCGGGCACGGACAGGGACGAAACTGGGCTCTCGGGCTTGCCGGTGAACCCTGACTTACCGGCATCGACATGGGTGTGACAGGGTCTTCTGGCCGTGTCTGTTGCACCTGCAGGCGCGTGAGCCTTGCCAGCTCTATCGGGATATATGCCATTTACCACTGGTATATCTGTGAGGCTTCCGAGCTAGCTTGCTTTAGCTGCTCTAGCAGGTCCATTTTCTCTGCCAGTCGCTTCAGGGCGACGGAAAGCTCCTCCGTGTCCCGGATCTCTGAAAAGGTAAAATCCGTGATAGCGCCGTCTGCTGCTCCCAGGTTAGGTCTTTCGTTCAGCCTGGTCCTAAACAAACGACCCGGGTGCTCTCGCTACTTCCCTGATGAGGCGCGTTATTCTGTCACGAATGGGGAAGGAGGCAGGAAGTAGCTGTGAGAGCAGGTTTTTTATTTACAAATAAACGAAACATAAACCAAAACACTTTTAGCATCCAACTTAGCCGCTAACTACAAAACAAAACAAGGAAGCTATGGTCTATCGTCCTGGTAAACCTAAGGCATGGAACAAAGAACAGGAACCTCCAAACAAACTCACGGACATCCAGACATTTCCAAACATTCCAAACAATAACGAGCAACCTTGTGCTGATAACCAGGAACTTAAATAAGGCACTTAACGAGGTAAACACAAAACACCTGTCGAGACTCATCCATACTTCCGGCATGCAACCACATAAGAGGGTCACATGACCGGGCAAAGTCTATGTCGTGGCGCCCTCTGCTGGTCGAGGCATGACAAAAATAGCATCAGATCGCAGGAATGCTTTATGGGAAAGTATAAAAGGTGATTTTTGCCTCGAATCTAATCGTCATTTAATAAAACTCAAAATCAGTATCAGGGTTTGGACCTGCGGAGAAAGGGAAAGTCGATAATGACGCTCTGAATTTGAAGATGCTTATCATCTACTTCTGGAGATTCCACCGCAAGCCTGTTGGACGGAACAATTAAAAAAAAACTCTACATCGGAACATTTCAAAGCGAGAACAGCGTTTCCATCATCATTTCTACGACATCTCGACAGTCGGTGTGTCGTCTCGTCCATTGATGTCGTAGTCAGTTGATGGTCCAGACACCAGAACTCGCATGTGTTTGGGAAAATCGTCCATCTTTGGGTAAAGCAGGAAGTCATAGATGAGCGCCGCAGCCACGCCCCCACACATCGGGCCCGCCCAGTAAACCTACAAAAAGAAACATCACTATCAAAAGCTCTGCTTCATTAACATAGGCTCAGTACGGAGTGTTCTGATTGGCTGAAAGCAGTGTCGATGATGAAACATAACACATAGAGATACTGACTGATCCATCCAGGCTTCACGGTGTAAATGTGTGTGTTTTGTCTGAATTAACATTTTATGTCTAATAATACAGCTTACACTTTGATTAGTACAAAGTGCTTACACTGGAGACTCCTTCCACCGTTCATCCTGGTAGGAAAGCAGATCCTGCAGCAGATGTGTCGTGACAAGATCAGCTGGGATAACATCTTAGCTGATGACCTTCGACCCCTGTGGGAGTTTTGGCTCCAAGACCTGTAAAACCTGGCTGGTGTAAAGATCCAGAGATGCTACATTCCATCAAACTTAAAAGTTCAACACTACGAGCTCCACCATTTCTCTGATGCCAGCGTGTCAGGTTATAGCGAGTGTTCGTACCTCAGAGCAGTCAGTGCATCAGGTGAAGTCCACTGCTCTTTGGTAATGGGGAATTCAAGAGTAGCCCCTGTTAAGGTTACAACCATTCCAAGATTGAGTTGTCAGCAGCAGTTGTAGCTGTCCGGACCAGTGACATGCTCAAAGGGGAACTGGAGATAGATTGCCTACAAGAATTCTTCTGGACAGATTCAAAGGTTGTCCTCGGATACATCAATAATGAAGCCAGGAGATTTCATGTGTTCGTAGCAAACCGTGTGGAACTCATCAAGCAAAGTACAGAGTCTGCACAATGGAGGTATGAGGCTTCTGAAAAGAATCCAGCAGATCATGCCTCAAGAGGTCTGGCAGCAGAACAACTTGTAGCTTCTAACTGGTTTACAGGCCCAGACTTTCTTTGGCAGAAAGAGCTACCCAGCATAGTAGTCAAGGTGGGAGAGATTGCAAGTAGTGATCCAGAGCTCAAGAAGGCCCAGGCTCAAGACACCCAGGCAAAGGAAATAAGGTCACTGTTAGATCGCCTACAAAAGTTCACAGACTGGTCAAGAATGGTGAAAGCTATAGCCAGACTAATGTGGCGTGTAAAGGAAGCCAAAGGCCTCAAGCCAAGGTCCTGTGAAAGCACCAGTTTAGAGGAAAGGAAAGAAGCAGAGCTCAGCATAATCAAGATGGTTCAACAAGCAACCCTCTCTCAAGAAATACAGTGCATCCAGTGTCATAAGGACACACAAGTCAAAGACAAGACCAACAACTTTTGGACAAGGTGGAAGAAGGAATACCTCCTAAATCTCCAACACAGACAGAAGTGTATTAAAGACCGCAGAAACGCTAAGGTCAATGATATTGATATTTTGCAAGGTGATGCTACACCACGGAACCAGTGGAAGTTAGCTAAAGTTATTGAAGTGTACCCAGGAAAGGACGGAAGAGTGAGAAGACTCAAGTTGCTTATCAGAGAATCAACTCTGGATGAAAAGGGAAAGCGCAGTTCTAAACCTGTTCACCTGGAGAGGTCCATCCATAAGACAGTTACTTTGTTGGAAGCAGACTGAAGACTCTGCATCCTCTAGTCACTCTATTCACCAGTTCTTAAGTTAAGCCATAGGTGAATTGCTAGTATTTTCAGATTAATATTATGTGCAGTTTATCTGCAGTATATGTGTCTCTTTAAACTATTGTAAGAAATCACTTGTGATTTGGTGGGAGTGTAACTGCCTCGCAGTTTATAAGCTAAGTTTGTTGCCGTTGTTTGGAGCCTACCTGGAAATAATGGGAGGTTGTAGAGGCGGAACTAATAAGCGCAGATCTTGTGTTCAGCACGTGCCTGAAAGGGCACAACACCTTTAGTCGAAGCGCCAAAAAACTATAACGTGGCAAGAGCTCTCCAAGCTAAGTAAATAATAAGAATATAAATCTGGACGTATATCACCTGAGGAGAAAGAAGACAAGGAAAAGGACTTTAAGATTTAGCCCCTCTTAAGTAGAAGGCAGCCTATGAGGTATGTTTCTTTGTATATGGTTTTCTTTGATATGTTTTATGTGAATAGATTGTGTTAACTAGCACGAGATTATAGTGACACAAACTGTAAAGTCAAGACATACATGCATGCATCTTATTTGTTGTATCTTTTTATTTTCTTTCTTTCCACCCAGTTCTCACGGGTTGAAGGGTTGATGTCAATGGTTGATGCGTTGATCATCATTAGAGAAATAAAACCCCGTTTTCTAAACAAGACCTCATGCTACATGTTTACTACTGGAGGGAGCTACACACATATTCCATCTAAATTATATTCACAATGACACTGTTGTTGTACATGCATTCATTTTTCTTTTTTGATGTGGAGACCCAAGTGCACATTTAAATCAACAAAAGAGACAAGACAAGCAGATAGGTCCTCATTGTATTTTATTTGTTTTATCACACCTGCAAGGGCAACTCAGTTCTCATGTTTAAAAGCAAAGAGCATATTAGGAGCATTCTTTATTACATTAATGAATCACATGTGACTGAGATAAATTCACAAATAGCCTTAATACAATTATGTTAAAATATAAAAAAAATGTCACAGAAACAGTGCAGAAAAATCATGAAATCATTAAAAATATTAAAGAAAGGTAAGACAGTATTAGCTATGCCAGCATCTCCAGTTCCATGCAAGTCTTGTGGTTACTTTGACCAAACCTTCGTGCATAAACAATCAACATTTTTCCCTATTAGGTATGTTTGATCTAAAGAAGGGCTTGCTATAACATTAACAACCAGTAGGTGGCGAAATGAGTGGCGCTTCACTCCATCCATAGAAATCTAG
>JAFFST010051257.1:57041-68710 GCA_022414735.1 Noturus placidus | reverse complement strand
GGGGGGGGGGGGGCTTGGCGTGTGGCAGTGTGTATGTATGTATGTATGTATGTATGAGCCTTGGCGTGTTTGTGTGTGTGTGTGTGTGTGTGTGTTCCTTTGGTTCTCATGTTGCCATCCCTTTCATAGGCCAGTCAGACGCTGAAGGCAGCAGTTCAGGTACTGGTACGGGCCCAGGTGAGTCCTCTGTCTACTCTCAGGACTATTCAAGCGTCTTTAGAACAATCAGAGTCTCGATACACGAGTTTAAACTGATGATGCAATGAGTTGTGGTGTGAGCTGATAAGAATATCACCCAAGCCATCATCATCATCATCATCATGATCATGATGCAGACTGTAAGATTTTGTGGTAGGCCGTGTGTCGGGAAACGGCGCGTCCAGAGAATGTTGTAAGGAGAGTTATGGAGAACGGCGTCTCTGACCGAACCGAAGCAGTCTTTGGTGTCATCAGTGTGTGAGCAGACGATGACGTTTTAATAATTCTGTGTTTGTGTGTCCTCACCAAGACAAAATAGCGCTGGAAGGCTTGGTGGTGCAGCGGGCCGAGTGCAGAGCAGCCGCCAACGAGCACTACATGAGGTTAAAAAGGTGAAAAGGTCTTACATATACCCTGCCTTCTGAAAACTTTGGAACAGCGAGGCTAGTTTCTATTTCTTTATCGCTTTGATGCACTTATCGCAAACAAGCGATATGCAGCTAAAGATTTTGTGTTATTTGTTTGAAGACTGTCTGTCCCATTACTTTTACTCACCATGAAATTGGTGGGCTCTGCCACCGTGTTCTAATTTGTTTAACATGTCTAGATGTAAATATGTGGAAAAAGAAAGCTGAAATTCTGATCTATCGTCTCACGGCCGTCGTTTGATCTCGAACCCAAACGTCTTACATGTGTAGCGAAAACAATCGAATTGGGCTTGCCGTTCCAATACTTTCAGAGGGTACTGTACACGTCGGAAGCCCTGAATTGCTCGCCCAACTGATCGCTGATTTCGTTCCAGGCTGCAGATCGAGGAGTCGTCAAAGCCCCACCGGTTCTCCCAGCAGCTGGATAAAGCCGTCACCACCAACTACAAGCCTGTGGCCAACCACGCTTATAATGTGAGTGAGACAGACAGAGAGTGAGTGAGACAGACAGAGAGAGTGAGACAGACAGAGAGTGAGTGAGACAGAGAGTGAGTGAGTGAGTGAGACAGACAGAGAGTGAGTGAGACAGACAGAGAGTGAGTGAGACAGACAGAGAGTGAGACAGACAGAGAGTGAGAGAGAGAGAGACAGAGTGAGTGAGTGAGACAGAGGGAGAGAGAGAGACCGAGTGAGAGTGAGAGACAGAGAGTGAGTGAAACAGAGACAGAGTGAGTGAAACAGAGACAGAGTGAGAGGGAGAGAGAGAGACAGAGAGTGAGTGAGAGAGACAGAGTGAGTGAGACAGAGAGGGAGAGAGAGACAGAGTGAGACAGAGCGCGATGGAGGGAGAAGTGAGAGGGAGAGAGACAGAGAGTGAGGGAGACTGACCGTGAGTGTGAGAGAGAGAGAGACAGCGAGTGAGAGAGAGGGAGAGAGAGAGGGAGTGAGACAGAGTGAGTGAGAGAGTGACCGTGAGTGTGAAAGAGAGAGAGACAGCATTGATCACCGGCAGGGCCGAGATATTTCTGACATTATACATCATATAAATTTGTGGGTTTAATCACACTTCTGTCATGGTGCTTCAGACCGGCTCGTTGGCTAGCTAGAGGGTTTATTTATTTATTCTTTTAAATCATTAAACTATTAAAACTCGTCAGACTCGAACAAAACGTATATAGAACGTCAAATGAAGTTACAAACCATTTGTGATCTACAACAGCCACTTACTATTGTAGAGAGAAGTTGGCTGAGGGTTCGGCCGCCATTTTTTTTTCTTCCCCAAGCCGAGACGATTCAGAAAACTCGACGTCGTTCCCAGTAAAGGAAAAAAATCGTGAGCATCGAAGCTCGCTGGATTTTGCGTCGGATTATGGGGTTTTATTTTTTTAGGCCGCGAACGTTCCAGAAGGATTTTGCGATTGAGATGGCCCTTAAAATTCCCCACTCCCTGATCAGCGCCCTGACTGCTGAACTAGGGAGCGGAGTCGAGACGCACCTAATATTTGTTTTGTTTTTTTTCACAGCTGGATTATGAGAAAAAGAAGAAGGAAGAAGGTAAAAGAGCGCGAGCAGACAGGCAGCAGGTGTTGGACATGCTCTTCTCTGCCTTTGAGAAGCACCAGTATTACAACATTAAAGACCTGGTAGACATCACCAAACAGCCTGTGGTAAGACACAGGAATCTGGGGGGGGGGGGGGGGGTGTTATTTATTATCCCATAATGCATTACTCAAATCAGTGTAGCTAGATTAAGTATAATCTCTTGGAGGAGCAATTTATACCACAGTACTGTTGAATTCTTAATTCTGATTGGTTAGATGGTGTTGGTGAATTGTCTGTTGAATCCCGGGTTTACATGAGCGCCCCCTACTGTTCAAGTCCACAACGGAAAAAAATGAAATGTAGCTTTTAGTGGATTAAAAAGTATGACGTGGTTTTTGGTAAATTGCTGTGTTTTAGACGAAAAACACGCAGGCTGTACTAATGTCTAATGAGTTTTATGGATCATAACAAAAACAAATTTCGTTCGACTTGGCATGACGTGTTCTGTACAGAATCTCACAAAAGTGAGTACACCCATGACATTTTTGTAAAGATTTGATTACATCTTTTCATGTGACAACACCGAAGAAATGACTCCATCATTCAGAATCTGAGACTATTTTTGACCAAGCGTCTGTGTGCATGTGTGTCTACACTCAGAACTACCTGAAGGAGATCCTGCGCGACATCGGTATCTACAACGTGAAGGGAACGCATAAGAACACCTGGGAGCTGAAGCCCGAGTACAGACATTACCAGAACGAGGAGAAGAGCGACTGAGCAGAGTCACTCGATAAACCGCGTTCCTTAGTGTCTCGTCTCAGTGTAACACAAGCAGCCGGTAGACAGGTTGTTATGGAAACCAATTCAGTCTCCTTAATACCGTTTAGTAAAATTAACAAAATTTTTTTTTTTTTGGAGTTGTGTTTTTACTTCTTTTTATGGAAGAAAAAATGTCTAGGGCATTGTTACGATCAGATCATCGGAGCTTCGGTTATTCCTGCAGGATAGTGAGACGAGTGAAATGAAGAGCAGCCTGTAGACGAGCCCTTTGTCTTTATGGTTTTAGCATCAGTTTTAATGTGTTATTCGTACTGTTGAAATAAACAAATTGAATTAAACTGCACCGGTTCAGCGTCCTGTTTTTTACCCCTCATCTTTTAATGTTACTTACACAGGGGAAAATAATTCCATCGTCCACCCCACCATTATCAAAGGTATTGTTTAATAAATATTCTACTATCGAGTTCTTATTAGTTATTAAAAACCAACAATTAAAAGCAGCAATTATCGGGTGTTCAAGCGCTTTAGACGGTTAAAGATATTACTTAATAATTGACAGAAATGCGGCCTTAGTTAAGCTTGTCTAATAGCTGCTGAATTTTGATTGGCCGATGGCGGCCATGTTTCTGAAGAGTCATAATTGTTCTGTGTTTGCATTGCAGGAAATTCCCCAGGAACTAGCGACTTATGGAGGTACTCTGTGATCGGGGTTTAAATTAAGTTCCTCCTCGGAAACTCCCTACTCAGAACCGGGTACGTTAGGGGGAGGGACTTAGGTGCTGAACATGCTGATTGGTTGAATGCACGGTTTTTTTTTAAAGTCTATTGCTGTACATACGGTAACAGTTGTTTAGTGCAATTCGAAGCAACACAATGGAGTTTCTTAAAAAATTCGACCGATGAGGTTCAGTCGTTAAGTATTAATGTCGAGGACGAAATGCAGCGGGGAAACGGCGAGTCGTGATGAAAAAAGATACTTTTAGTATTAGTACTGGGACTAATTGTTCTGGGTAATTTAGGTGGAAATGCAGATATATATGGTGATTGGATCTTGGACAAGGACAATTCTTGCAATATTTATTTATTGGACCAATGGTTCTACATTTGGTGTCAATTTCATGCTTTGTTCTGTTATTTCTTTAAAAAAAAAAAAAAAAAAAACATTATAGCACCACCAAGTGGCCAAACTCCAGTTTTTGTCAAGTGACCTCAGACTGAGCCCTTGCGTAAGTATACTTATAATTATCAGTTATCTTATAAGTTTGGTGAAAATCGCTCATTCCAATTCGAAGACTCCGTAGAATCGTTTGGCACTGGTTAAGTCTCAATCAGAAGAAACAGAAATCAGAAAACCTACGACTGGTTCCAAAAAGTGGGTTTTACAAGAAATCCAAGATGGTGGAAATGTTTCATGACTGAAATGAAGTTGGAAACAAGTTTTATTTGTCTTGTTCAAAGGATTCCATAGATATAAATATAAGTCTGTGACAAAACAGTTATGGCCATATTAAAAAAGAAAAAAAAAAAAAAGTTTTGCTCACTATAGCGCCACTGTCTGGTCGAGACACTGTAGTACTTTTGGGAACTACCTTCCCTCCACATTTCAGCTCTACACCTTATGGGTTGGTCTGTACCATCTGTTTTATGGCAAAATAATAAAAACCCTCACAATTACAGTTCAGCCTTTCAGGCTTGAACCCCTAAATAGGAAGTGGATGTCTACAAACATCCATGGTGTTGGAAAACAGTCCCCTACGTACTGTATAGAGACACTATACTATTGTACACATTGAATTAATAATGAGTCTGGTATTCAAACCACACAAAGGTTACTACAGTACACCCATACACGAACAGGTAATATTTCACTTGCAGAGCTGTTTGCAGATCTGCAGCAACTATAAAGTTTAACCAACAAGACCAAACTACACTCGCGTTGTATATGTATAAAATTAGTTTATCATAAAGAACAAACAAGGCTGTGTCGCAGAGTGGTACAGTCTGTCGTAGGGGTTTAAAACTCAGGCTTCCACTATACCACAAGGTAGTGCAATTTGATGAGATCACAGAACCCGTATCGATCGTAGCCTTCGATCGATATCTGACCAACTTCGTTCAGAATCTGGAGTAGACGCGTGTTTATTAATGTATGATAAGGACCATTTTAAGCAGCAGAGTCATGGGCAAAATCACCACGCTAGCTGATAATTTACTTACACACCAGTTGTGTCCTTTTTCAATAATTTATAACCAGTTTTAATCCACTTATGATTGCTCCCTCGATTCGATTAATTTCAGTCGTTAACTTTATCCGATCTTTACACCACTACCATATAAGCACAAGGCCTGTAGAACAAATCAAGTAAATCAATGTATATTATGCAATGATGTTTTACAAAAAAACACCTATATAACCTTATAAGTCTGAGACACTTGGAGAACCAATTTAGCACTTACATAATTATTTAAAGAGTAATTTATAAAGAACCTTCAACATGGTCTCCATGGAGTTTAAAGTGTAATCAGAGGAGAGTTGAAGGACCTCATCCTAAATTCATACCCGGGCCTTAGAATAGCATACACGTACTGCTCCCCCCTCAGCACAGGGAGACGTGTCTGTAATTGCCCTCACACCTAAATGATAGATTAGTTACTGCAGCGTTCTTCAGAGCAATACCTGAAGATTTAATATTCAAAATTTTAAATAAATAACTCGTAACTCTCCACACAAGACACCTTTAGCCAGCAGCTTGACTTTATTTCACAAATAGTGCCAAGAAATCCTATACAATCCTGTGATTTTGAGGAGGGGGAGGGAGGGGAATAATACCTGCACGACTGCCATCTGAGCGCTGACATGCACACAGCAAAACCAATTCCCAGGCAGTCAAAGTTGGTGTTGAAAAAAAAAAAAAACCTAAAGTGAGCTGCATCGTGTCCTCTTCCCCCAGACAATGCAAAGCTCTCTGCAATGTGATCCAGCTCACTAAAATACTGTTCACCCCGTCGAGCTGGTGTGCGGAGGGGCTTTGAGTTCTTCTGCATGGACGCTGATATGGGAATCGAAGCGGTGGCCGTAGAGGAGGAGGGAGGTGGTTTAAAAAGAGCTTCCGGTCCTGATCCTGATGGGAGTCGAGTGGAATGAATGATCTGATCCAAAAGCTTTTCACGGCCACCCGCTGACGAGGAGAAGCGGTCAGGGACACGAGCAAGGTAGTTTACTGAAGAGAGAGACGGGTGATTAGACACAAAACCGACCCAAACTTTCACAAATGACTAAATTAAAACAACCACATTTACACCAACAGCTAACTGTTGTATTTTTATTTTATCTATCTACCTTTAACAAAGCATCATGACTAACTATAGAAACTTCACTTGAGTTCACTCAAGAACCCGACCTTAACACGTGTGAGCGACTGTATAACACCTGTACGTCTCATACACACACATCAAGATTTTTTTTTTAAACACACACCATCTAAAACCAGTAATCTGGTTTACATGCTTAGCGTCGTACCAGCTTCCTTGGCATGTTACCTATTCCCTACGTACTTCCTTCCAAAGTTATTCATATCTACACACTTAATGAGAAGTTGTATGACAGGATAAAGCTTTTTTCGGTCAAACGTTAAGTAGGAAGTGAAGCTGGGACCAGGGTAGTGTCTTCTACATGTCATTATTTTAGACAAATCTGTCCGCATGCTTCTTGTAAAGCTGCTGTTAACTGGACACGGGGCGAAGATGAACGTCTGGAGGGAACTTGGGAGGACAGACATGTTCCTCAAACACTGTACACTAACAAGGTTTATGAGCTTGTGTTTAATTTATGCGAGGGAAAGAACCCTTTCCCGTCCGCCATGAAGAAGCAGGGTACTACAGCCGGACTACCGTTGGTGGACTGTTCTCCTCTCTTCAATCGGCATCTGCCACTTCAGACAGCTCGAAAGCGCGAGGAGGATTAATTTTGCATCGCTGTGCAAACCCAGAGGCCACTGATAAAGGCAACAGGTCTATCAGTGGATGCCAGAAATGAGGCTGCATCCATTTGTTCAACCATCCCAACTCACATTATTATTCTGTGCTAGACCCCAAACGAACATTTAACAGAACACAAAATAAATAAATACTTCCACTAAACAAGCGCCATGTAAAGAACGTATGTTTTAAGGCGAGACACTACAGGCAGAAATTATGAAAATCTCAGATTTATTACTTGCTTACTATTAAACATCCTTTAAAAAAAAAAAAAAAAACACAAGAATTGTCTCTTTAAGAAACAGCGCTTACTAATGTGTAAAGACGTGAAAACTATTCCCTCAAAATCAGATTATTTCGTTGTTGAGAACCAAAAATATTCATTCCTAGTGACTGTTACTTTATTGTTAAACGATAAGCATAGTTTAAATCACGTACGCATTTCTCGATCTCAAGACCGTCTTTGAAGAAGAGCATGTACGGCGTCACTCCGTCCTCGCGGAAGTCGAGCAGGCCGATCGAGCCGTCCGGGTTCATGGATTCACCTGTGAAAAACTGCACAGAGGGAGATTTCGGTCAGAGGGAGGACTGAAAAAGCAGAGCCGTGACTTTTAGTGTTCAATTGCACTCAGGATATGATTTCGTTTCACTGGTCGTGACCTCCAAAGGTGTCCTAAGATCGTCATCATCGTACGCTTTCACACTCGTTATCGGTCGAGGCCCCCCGAGAGTTACCTGGAAGTTCTTGATGTTGCCTAGGATTTTCTTGACCTCAGCTGGAGCGTTAGCCATGAAAGGCTCTACCCGTTCAGGACACGTTTCCTGCAGCTTAGCCTTCACCCTGTCGCGGAAAACCAAGCACGTATTAAACATACGTTCAACATTAAATAAAGGGATTAAATTTGGTCCGCTCGTGGAAGCCATGTTGTCCCCAATTCAATCTCCTGAGTCACAGATAGGACAGGAAGAAAGCGCAGGGACTGTTCATTTAGCATCTATAAATTAAAACCCACTCGCTTACAAGAGAAGCAACCGGGCAGTCAACAGATGCAAAAAAAAAAAAAAAAAAAAAAAAGACCCAAAACGGTACAAGGCCTGGTTTGTCTGGAAAAATATATGAACACTAAGGTCAAAGAGCAGCGGTTTGCTTTTCGGGACTAACCTGAATTACAGGTGATGTCAACAGCCCCCCCCCTGCTTGCTCCAAATTGTTCTTGTGCCCAGAGCTGCTGAAGTGATGTAAAACTATGACGTGATGGCGCTAGCACACAAAACCATTTTGTCGAGACAAAGAGAAAGTGCACTTACAATTCAATGTGTAGTATTTTAAAAACTGAGGCAGCACAACTTGAGACTTGACAACTTAGTATTTTGTTTACACTTTCACCTAAAGGCGCGTGTTCGGAATACACAAGATGTCCGTTTTTACCGCTATTCAGCTCAGGTAATGTAAATAAAATCTTATGTAACCTTTCATTTCTCAGTGAGCTGATATATAAATATAAAAAGATTTAATTCCTGAATTCCAGCCAGGAAGTAACCGAATGTCCCGTTGGAGCCGCTGAGATTCCTTTAAGCTCGACAACAGGATTTCGTTTTGTTCATCTGCTAGCAAACTTTTTTACTTTAAAACCAAAATCTTATAGAACTTCGAATTAAAACAGAAGACGGTGTTATAACATTACACAGAGAACACTCACGTCTTCATGTAGTCCTTGATGTAGGCTGTGTAAGACTTCTTGTCATAGCTGGTTTCCTGAAGCTTGTGGTTGAGGACGATGTCGACCCCGGAGACCATGGTCGTATCGCAGCCTTCGTCCAGGACATCTGCGGACGCGTTGCCACCGATCAGAGCGTCGTCTATCTCCCCCTCTGCTCTGCTGATCATCTACACACACGATACATCAGTGAATAACTGCTGTAAAGTTGAAGAATAAACTTTACCCCACGCCGAGTTGTTCGTAACAGGAAACCAAACGTTCTTAGGATAAACTAAAAGAACACGACAATGTCAATCCCGATTCCAACCGCTTCGCTTCCTCAGATTCACACAGTGAGAGGGCGTCTACAGGCCCATTACCGAGTGCTTACGTTCATGCAGACTTAAAACTATATTCAAGCAACATGTAAGACAACCTAAAACATTAAGTAAGGAGTAATCGACTCGGGTCCGTTGAATCAGTAGAAAATTACGCACACCAAGGTGGCAATGCGGCCAATACACCTCGGATGTGCGTTATTTTCTAATGATTCAAGTCGACTATACCGCTTACACCACGGCTACCACACCCCAAGACATTGTTCAGATGGTTTTTATTATCTCAAGACATCAGGTTTTTGTCCTTAAAACACTCGTGTGGGGAAACAAATTTATTACACGTCCCATCTCATGCCTCCACTGCCAATCCAAAGACATTTTAGAGCTAGCAACATGAGACATTGATACGCAATTATTAGCGAGAGAGACACACCGTATTACAGTGCGTGAACTCTCTGAACAAGAACGCCGGACGTTTTCCCTTAAAACTCAGTCAACGTTAACATTGACATTTATTCATTTAGCGGACGCTTTTATCCAAAGCGACTTACAAGTGCACACTCATACACCAATGGTAGCAGAGCTGCATGCAAGGTGCTAGCTTGCCATCGGGGGCAACTTAGGGTTCAGTGTCTTGCCCAAGGACACTTCGGCATGGGATCACCCGGGCCGGGATTCGAACCACCAACCCTACGATTAGTGGATTAGTGGACAACCCGCTCTACCGACTGAGCCACAGCCGCCCATAAACAACCCGTTTAAAGACGAAACGAGTCTGCAGACGCTCACAAATTCGTTTAATCCCTTCGAAACGGCCTGGTTTACTTCACTCATCCTACAGCTGAACAGTAACCGCCACGAGAGCGACTGAAACATTAATAAACCGTCTTCCTCCAACACTCTGAATTACGAGTATAACCCGGCATGATCGATTCCTCACGATATTCCCAAGCGGTCTATTTTTCTTAAACGTGTACACACACAAACCAACCCCTATATCAGAAGTTTTAGATTCTGTAAAAAAAAAAATAAAAAAAAGAAATGCAAAACATCAGTGAGGTAAAACCAGACTCCTGAGGCGTGAGCTTCAGGGTAGGGTGGATTCTCAGATCGAGTCAGTCCCTCATATGACTCACCGAGCGATGAGTCAAATAACTGAATGAACCTGAGGATTTATAGATTGGAGATGTAGGGGTGAATGTACACACGGACGGGCCGGTCGGTCGGTTACCTTTCCCTCGACTTCGAGCATCATGCCGTTGTCCTTGATCTTGTAGATGTCCGAGAACATCTCGTCTCCTGAAACACGAAGGAAAAGTAGACTCAGTACAATCTTGGATCACAATCTTACACATCAGCTGATCACAAAAACTGCTACACGGTGCAAAAGATTAAGCTCGATGAGGTTAAATCCTCGCTTTTGTCCCATTTGCCAGATTCAGAGCCATTTTCTCAGCTCATTTATCCCTGAACAGATCCCAGATGATGTGGGATGGATCCGAGGCCTGGAACATATCACCAAGCCAGTGTGGTTTGCCTGGCTGGCTAAAACTAGTGATGATTAATGACTCAAATAAAGGGCAGATATTACTTTAAAAACCCGTGAGTTTAAACAAACATGTGAGAAATCTGGTTAAAGTTCACTTTACAGAGGGGAGTTAGCTCAGTGCTACGTGGCCGTTTAAAGCGCCGGTAGGAAGAAGGGGGGGAGGGAGGGAGGGAGGGGGAGAATCGGCTAGTCAACATGCCGGCTTTTTAGCATAGCAGCTAACAGGCTAATAAAGTGTTTTCTGTTTAATTCGTAATATTACATTTCTTTTAAACGTACCCGAAACTCTTCCCGTCACACGTATAAACTCAACAGTGTAAAAAAAAAATTTTTAAATAAAGCCGCCATTTTTTAATACAACGCTAGCTATTTGTAAGCGCTCGAGCCCCTTGGCGGAGAAGCTAGCTATGCTAACTAGGCCTCACGCGCCACCGAGACGTGAAGGATGGGGTTTTTTTTTTTTCTTCTGCTTCTTCTTTTTCAACTCAAACGCGCTAAAAAACAGAAAATATCGGCGGGATGACACTGGTGAAGACTCCCGGAGTGCGTCAGTGAGCGTTCTTACCGGTGATGATGTCCTTGTAGATGATCATTTTGTCGGATTGTGGAGCGGTGTTGCAGGAGGCCCTGGCTCTGACTGCAGCCCGGCGGAGACTCTCAGCTGAAAAGGCCGAGCAGCGGAAACTCTCCGCCGGATACTGCAGAGGGAGCGGTGACGTCACCAGTAACCCACCCTGTTTTCTCTAGTCACGAAGAACACCGGGCCGCCTAGCGGACAGACAGAACATTACATCCCTCTCACTTCACATGACTAAAAAAACTTGCATTTTTGTGAGTTCGAATGCTTTTGCAAGGAAGAATGGCAAAATATTGCTATGTGAAGATACACCAAACCGGTTGACCTTTACTTATTCTCATACAGAACTTAAATCAGTTAAGTAATTCTAATAATTCATTACATTTTTGTGTAAAAAATCACAGATTTTTTGTATTTACTGAACCACTTCAAGCCTTCAATGTATTAGTTAACTAGTTAACTTGTTAATTAGTTGGTAAGATAGTTACATTTACATTTATTCATTTAGCAGACGCTTTTATCCAAAGCGACTTACAAGTGCACACTCACACACCAATGGTAGCAGAGCTGCATGCA
>JAFFST010051257.1:36971-57021 GCA_022414735.1 Noturus placidus | reverse complement strand
TTGCCCAAGGACACTTCGGCATGGGATCACCCGGGCCGGGATTCGAACCACCAACCCTACCATTAGTGGATTAGTGGACAACCCGCTCTACCGACTGAGCCACAGCCGCCCTAAGTTAGATAGTTAGTTAGGTTAGTTGGACAGTTAGTTTTTTGAATAGTTAGGTAGGTGGATAGTTAGATAAGTAGATAGTTAGTCGGCTAGTTGGCTAGTTAGTTATCCATTTATTTAGTTGGTTGGTTAGTTGAATAGTTAGTTAGTTAGATAGAAAGATAGATAATTGGTGAGTGATTTAGATAGTTGGTTAATCAGCTAGATAGCTAATTAGGCAGTTAGTTAGTTAGTTGGTTGGTTGATTAGATAGTTAGTTGGGTAGTTATTTAGTTAGATAGTTAGTTGGTTGAATAGTTAGGTAGGTGGGTAGTTAGTTAAGTATATGGTTAGTCAGTTAGCTGCCTAGTTAGTTATCCATTTATTTAGAATAGTTAGTTAACTAGTTAGTCAGTTGGCTGGCTAGTTAGTTAGCTAGTTAATTAGTTGGTTTGTTAGTTAGTTTGCTTGCTTGCTAATTAGTTAGTTGGTTAGTTGGTTAATTAGTTATCTAGTTAGTGTTATGTGTATGTATCGATAAGTACACCATACCTTCTCTCAGAGGAACATCCAGAGAGTTATTGTTGGTTTTTATGATATAACACTTCATTTGTTTTGCTTTAAATCAAGTCTGAATAAAATGATGAAGCCTCTAATTACTTAACATGCAAAACTTAATACACTGCTGTAATACATGATCTCAATAGTTAATTAGATGCTTCTTTGAAATAAAAAATAAACAAAAGTTTTTCCTGTTAAAGCCGCAGTTATGACAGTTTTCTAGGCAGTGTGTGCGCATACACAGAGATGTGTGTGCGCATTGGGAAGGCGTGGAATGGAGGGGGTAGGGGCAGGAAGGAAGATCCCAGGAGGAGGGAAGTTGGGCACAGCTCTGGCTCAGAGGCAGTGTGTAGTGAGTGTTTAATAGTCCTGTCATGACTGACTGCTCTGCACTTTTGTTCCAGCCATGCTGCGGTGTGTGTATGTGTGTGTGTGTGGTGTGTATCTCTATTAACGACCTCTGATTCCTGCGAGATGATTCCTGCACTTAAAGGTGAGTCTTTTATGCAGGCTAAAATTAATAAATAAATAAATCAAAAATTTATTTATTTAAATTTTTTTTTTTTGCTTTTTGTATTGCTAAAAAATCTGTAGATGGAAAACATCAGAATTAGTTATTTATTTATTTATTGATACCTGTTTTTATTAATCAGCTGACCAGCATTTTTTTTTCTAGATTAAAAAGAAAATAGAAAAGAAAATGTAACCTGTCATGCAGATTTGACATAAGCAGTGATTCAAGCTATGCAGCAAATCCAATGAAATCAATTAACATTTTATTTAAAACTTATTAAAAGAATGTACTGTAGAAATCACACGTTTATCACACTAAGAAAACAAAAGAAGGCTTCTTCAAAGGTTTTTTTTAAGTCAAGGGTTGTACTTGGAATACTTTCTGATGGACAGAAGACAACCAAAGAGCCAATAAGGACTCTTTATTCCATTTGGATCAGAGGACGCTTACCCCACCACCAAAGAACCAATATACTGAAATATCATTGAAAATAAATAAATAAATAAATAAAATAAATAATGTTATGAGTGGGTATAAAACTCAGAAGGACACAGCATGCACAAGATTAAGGCATGAGTCTGTGTATGGAGTTTTAAGTATGAGCGTAATCTGTTCCAGAGCCCTTTGAGCCCTGAAAACGCACAGACAAGCAAATAGATTCTGGAGTCAAAAATGTCATATTCTTCTGCTTTGCAGAATCTATACTCACTGATGTAATCAGAGAAGCTGAATCTCATCATCAGGGTTCTTAGTTGAGTGTGTATAGGATAGATTGCGTGCATTGTTTTAGTAAAATGGTTAAAACACAGACATTTCGACAGACATTAGACGAGGTAAGCACATCTTTGTTGGTCAGGTTGCTCTATCAGATACAGTGGGAAAGCAGTAACTAAGCTAATAACACAGTAGGTACTAACACAATAAGCAAACTGGGTTTATTTGTTATTTATTTGCTGTTTGTTGTTTTAACTAATACCATGCCTTTATTATATGAGTTTACATTTGATAGGTTTACATCAGTTTCCAGTCTTATTAGTAGATTAAATTAATTTCACACCTATTAATTTTCTTACTACGCAACAATGAGTTAAAAACATATACAAGAGTGAGAGGTTGGAAAGATTGGGTTTGTATAATAATAATAATAATAATAATAATAATAATAATAATAATAAGTGTGCGGAGTTTGCATGTTCTCCCTGTGCGTCGGGGGTTTCCTCTGGGTACTCCGGTTTCCTCCCCCAGTCCAAAGACATGCATGTTAGGCTGATTGGCGTGTCTAAAGTGTCCGTAGTGTATGAATGTGAGTGTGTATGTGATTCTGCCCTGCGATGGACTGGCACCCTGTCCAGGGTGTACCCTGCCTTGTGCCCCAAGCCTCCTGGGATAGGCTCCAGGTTCCCCGTGACCCTGAAAAGGATGTATGGATGGATGGATAATAATAATAATAATAATAATAATAATAATGTATTACTTTTATTAAGGTAAGGTTGGTATGTTAAGTATAACCTTTCCTGAATTCTGCTTGTTTATTAAGGAAAACAGTAATCAAAAAGTCTGCTATACTTTTAACTCTGATCGATGGGCTGCTGGTGAATTAATAGCACAACAGAAACCAATTCCTGTCACAATTTGTTTGCTTCTATTTGGATGTGGCAAAGAGAAATGAAGCCAGCTATTTAATTTCCAAATAGGCTGAACCCATAAACCACACAGTTAAATTTCTCAAAGGCTGCATCCCAGTTTCCAAACCACATGGGCTACTACTGTACTAAACAGCTGGTTAGAATAGCGTTCCCACTGGTCGTTGTGGTTACATTCAAATGAGATATTATTTTGACACAGACCATTATTTAGTGTGATAGTATACTGTCCTTTAGTTGAGGTGTGTAAAGGGAGTGGGGATGCTGTAACCACAACCAAGCCACTGTGAGTGAATTTCCTGGCAGCGTGGGTGCTTGAGGTTAAACACCAGACTCTTTTAATAGAACAGCAGGGGCGGGGTTCAACATAAAATATAGCAAAATGTATTTTAATGCATAATGTGTACATTGGGGTTAAGTGTTGTAGGTACTGTAAGGTTGGTTGTTACAGCTGCAGGAGTGAGGCATCCCAAGCTAAGTCTGTGTATTCTCTATTTAGCAGGCCTACTTTTGTTTTGTTGTTTTTACTGGAAAAACATAATCTGTATTCTCTTAGTGCTGATGTCCTGCTGCTGTGCCAGTCTGACATGAAAGCAGGGAATCAAGATGGTTTATGGTTTCCAGATGATGCTAACAGTAGCAGAAAGGTAACAACCTCGGCAGGGTGCAGGTTGTTTCCAAAAAGCAACAGATTTAACAGGCACTTAGATAGAAAAAAATGTTCTTGAACTCACCTGGAGGAAGGATATCATGCTTACAGTACAGTACAGAGTTCTGTATCTCTTTATCAGAAAGAAATCAGCTCAATTTTGCATTATTGTCTTAAAAAAAGTGGAATCTTTTATTGTCAATAACAGGTTTTTACATGTATGCGTTTATTTTAATTTCTCAGTGCAGTAAATATGTTAAATCATTTTCATTTGCTCACCAGAGTTTAGCTTCCTTAGGGTCCCAATATTCAAATATTCTTAAATATAAAAGAATTAGTGAGATATCTTGATTAAACAGAGATTTTATAACAAGAGCTGATCTTTGTATCCCTTAATGTTCAAAAGCCACTATCATGACTAACTGTTTGGTAATACTGAATTATTAATTCTACACTTGCTAATTATTTTGTAACTACTGGAAGGGTAACAGTATTTATGAGTAGCAATTTTTTTCTAAACATTTCATTTCTAATTTGTTATTGCTACAGTTACTGAATAATTGGTTTAAATATTTAGCTATTATTTAAGCAGGAAACTGGCATGTTGTTTGTTGGTTGTTAAAGTTCCACTAAAATTAGTTTAGTGGAAACTGAAAACCACATTTCTTTGGGCTACACATTTTCATTATGGGTGAATAATGGCATACTCCCCGCGGTGATGAGCAATTAAATGTGGACTGATGATCCCTGTGGTGTAACACCACACCCTGATGATCACAAATAAGCCTTCGTCATTTCTAAAAAAAAATCAAACATCTTGCTCTTTTATCCCATTAATCATTAAAGAATTTGTTGTTTTCCTTTGTCCTTCATTATTTTGTTTTTGAATCGCAGATTATGTTGGCTATGTTTTCAACAGACTTTCCTTACTTGTATGTATATATTGGTATATTTGTGTAGTACTTTGTTGCATTAAAAAATGATAAACTTGTCTGAACAAGAATATTTGAGTAAACTGGATATTTTGTTCTGCAGATTTTGATGTTTATTTCCCAAAGATTGATGGCTATCAATAAACAATGGCCGTTGAGTAATATGATCAATGTGAAGAAGACAATTGACACTGCGTAATCAATTTAAAAAGGAAAAATAAACCTTGTTTTCAGTGTATGGTAAGTGTCTTTCAGGTTATCCATGAAGGTCTACAGTGTTTACTTTATTTCTGCATGTGACTGCTGATTATGCTGTCTTGATTGAGTCAACATCAGCAGTAATCCATGGTAATTTTCTGGGTGGGAGTGCATGTGCCTACCTGTGTTGTCAGACACATTGCTGTCAGTACAGCTTTAAAACAAGTAGAGGTGTATTAAAACCTGTGAAATAAATTTATTGATTTATTTTTAATTTCCAGGCTAAGATGTCTAGGTGTGTCTCTGCTTGCCTGTGGTTGGCTGTGGTACTGCTCCCTACACTGCAAGGTACGGCTCTACAGACATAATCACCTAACTGTACATAATCCCTAATCATGATAGACAAGCTGAGGTATTTATTCCAATTTTTTTTGTATTATATAAAACATCTTCCAGGCAGCATTTCAGGTATTTTGTTTCTTTAGATCCACCAGTTCAACTTCACAAAAATTTGGAAAAATCCTTATGTTGGATTTCATGCAAATGAATTTGCTATAAAACTTGCTAATGTTAACCTTGCATACTGTAATCTTAACCTTTCGTAACTTTTCCTACAAGTTTCCGTGAATTCTTACAAATTTGCAATCCTGAAATTATGTTGATTCAGTTGTAATGCCAAGGTAAAGAAAATGTATTTTATTAGTATAATATGTTATAAACTGTCATTTAAAGACATTACATTTAAATGTCTAGTTTGCACATTTAATTCGATTTGCCTTTATTTATTATTTGCTAAAATTGATACCATGTTTTATGTTTCTGGTATATTTTTATGTCCTGTACCTACTAGTGCTATTATACTTTTTATTATGGTCAACTGCAGAGTAATTTTAATACAAAAACCTCTATCCATTCTATTATAGGGTGCCTATGATTGAATTGATAGAAGTTTTTGTATTAAAATTAATATTACACATGATTCAAACCAACTAAAACCTAATTACCTCTAAGTCATCTGTAAAAAAAAAAATTCTATTGTTGCAAAGTATCTCCCAAAAAAAGCAACATATTGGCACCAATATAGGATGTTTAAAATACTTTTTTTGTGTTTATGTAATTTACACATATTAATATGTCTATATATTTTGCTCAATTTAACAATTCTATAAAACAATTCTTTAACATTATTAGTACAGCTGTAATAAGTAAAGGCACGGTAGGAATCACCAGTAGAAAAATGTATTATATGCTCTTCATTATACGTGCACAATCCTGATTGGCTGATGTCCTTTGATTGCCTTATCCTAGCTAGAGTGACTGCCCCAGCTCAGCTGCAGGCGATGCTGGGCCGCCCTGTTACTCTAAGCTGTAATGTGACCATCGAAGTTGGTGAAGTCCTCAAACAGGTTCGCTGGCTGGATTTGCACAACAAAAGTGTCCTTTATTACCAGCCCGAGAAGCCTGGCAGTCTCACCAGGCGAGATGGTGTGGAGCTCATCAACCAGCAAATGCACACAAGTGCTATTGCCATTGAGATGACCAAGCCGGGGGATGAAGGCTGCTACACATGTGTGTTTGATGTGTACCCATCTGGCCAGCAGAGGGGGAAGACCTGCCTCTTATTAAATGGTGAAGTGATGCTAATCTTAATTATTCAGCTGTATGATACCTGACATCATCGATAAATATGAGCAAAGGCCTCTAACATACTAAGAACGTTTTTCGAAGAGCATATGACTAGTGAAGTAGAACAAACATACAATGCTGAGAGCAATTAGAAGTGGTACTTGGCTACAAGTTTCAAGGATTCCTGAAAATACATGGCCACAACAGGAAGTGGAAAGGACTGGTACTTTTCTTTTCAGGTTGTGTAGCTGAACTTAACATCCTGTCCTATTATCTCGTACTTCCTGTTTAATCCATGACAAATTATCCAGAGAGGAAAACAGAAAATAGCAGGTTAGTTTAAAAAGTGAAAAAGGCCGGTATATTTCCGTTATGTAAAAATATGGCTAAAATGGATGAGTCATCAATGGTAGCAGTGGGAACAATAAAAACAAGCAGGCAGATGGATAAACGCCAGTAACCATCAAAGTGCCGTGGTTATAAACCCTCATCAGGCCCTGGCCTTAATGTAAAACTGTCCAATGAATATACATTTCTCATGTAAAGTATGGTTTCCTGAGACTAAATGTTTTATCTACCACACTAAAGTATTTTCTTTTTTGTTTTGGCCCCTTGAGGGAACTCTTAAAAGTTCAAATTCAAAAGCTATAGTCATTAATCATCCTATGAACCTTTGAGAAAACAGGTGTAGAAACAGTTTGTCAGTCCAACTCAACATTAAATATTTCCTCCTCTCCCTTTCAGCAAAAGCGGAGTCAGTGGGCAACAAGACAGCAGTGCATGGGAAGCATGTGACACTCTCGTGCACTTACCAACTCGCCAGCAGGGTCCGTCAGATCCTATGGAGGAAAACGGCGGAGCAGGGTGACACTGCCCCTGTGGCCTCTTACACCTTGAACGGCAAAGTGAACGTGGAGCTGCCATTCCAGGAGCGGGTGAAGCTGAGCCAGACGTTGGGACACAGCCAGTTAACCATAAACCCCGTTCACATGGAGGATGAGGGATGTTACACCTGTGATTTCCACACGTACCCGGATGGCTTGAGGAGTGTCACAGCATGTCTGGCTATCTATGGTACGTCTAAAGCAGTGGCCGCCAACCCTCTTCCTTGAGCTCTATCTTCCTGCAGGTTTCATTTCAAACCAAAATCTATGGTTGGAGCTAAAGTCCCCAGGAAGGTGGATCTCCAGGAACAGAGTTGGTGACCACTGCTCAGCATTGCATTGTCACAAAGATAATGATGATGATGATAGTGTAAACAAGGAACAAAAGACAACTGGGCATGCTGTTATAGGAAAAGGACTCAAAATGTGGTGTGATGTGGCACACTTTTTACTTTTTAATGTTATAGTCACATTTAATGTTGTGGAACATTAGTTATCGTGAGTTATCATTAGTTATAAACTCTGTCTCCTTGACCAGCCCTTGTTTTTTTCCTCTCTGTTTATTTCATAATACATGTCTTGGAAGAGTTTCTCATGACAGAAAAAGTGTAAGTTTCAGCTTTAGCTCAGACTGATAGAAAGCACTAATACTGGAGACTCCTTCCAAAACTGTCTCTTCAGAGAAACAAAACACATTTTCTGTTCTATAACAGCATGTTGTTTATTTATTCATAACTTCAGCAGTGGTATAATCAAACGTAAAATACACGTGATTATGTGAAAGGTCAGTGGACTTCATTTCTCAACCTTTAGCATTAGTAATCAGTAAACCACTGCTATTTAGACAACTTTAGAGAAGTTATTTTAGTTGGGGTTTTTTTTTGGTCAGGTCAAAGAAAGTTCATGGCATTTCCTTTGTTGTCTTAAATGAAAGAATGCTTATTTTTCAATCCATGCTTTACAAATCTGTGTGACTATATGTGTGTGTGGGTGTGTTTATATACATGTATGTGTATTGGATAAAGAGACAGTGAGTCTATGTGATTTACTCTCTCTCTGCTGCAGCACTCAGGAAAAGGAAATCATTATATAACTGAGCCATAATTTTTAGACAATACAAATAGATAAAGCAGTGGGTGAGCAACTGGTTCTTACACTCCGTATTTAGCTGGGCAAGGACTTTCTTACTAAATTTGTTGGCTCTGGGATTCTGTTCTTTCCCCAAAATCTATTTCATTGCGGTTTTATTTGTGCTTTGGATTTATACATTTGAACCCAAACATGTATTACATATTCTCCTCCTAAATAAGGAGGAGTGATTGGAGTATAGGATGTTTTACATTCCCTATAACGTTCCCTATAATCACTGTAGAGCACCTCCATTTTGGGATACAGGAAGTTAGTAATGGCGCATAAGTGTATACAGCAACAAGACGATTTCAGGAGACAGTGTACGACATCATGTAAAAATAATATATATGCTGTGGCTTTGTTGAAAAATCGACTGTTCGATGCAAACCTGCAGAAGGCCCTGAAAGACCTGGCTTAAGGGGCAGAGAAGAGCAGCATTTTGTTCTGGGTGAGGAGAAAGGAGCAGTGTTGGGGTAGTAACACCTAACCCGAGGTGTAGTTGCAGGGGGTAGCATGGAGACATCCCTGCCACTGGTCCACCACCAGGAGACGTTCAAGGGTTAAAGGAAACGGTCTTGAGAGGAGGTACATGGCTGACGACCCTGTAGGTGACCTATACCCTATGCAACCAGTGGCACTGAGCATGCATTAACGGTGCCATTGGGGCTTGTCACAGCCTTAGTCACTGGGAAGGTCATGTGCCTGAGTGGTATTAGGTTTAACAGGAGGAACCCATATGGATCCAGTTGCACTGAGCATGCAATAACAGTGCCAATGGGGCTTGCTACAGCCTTAGTCACTGAGAAGACCTGTATGGTTTTGGTTGCATTCGGCATGTTAGCAAGGCTCAAGGACGAGCGTGGTAATCCTCTGGGCACCAGAGGAGGTGCGACAGGTAGCAGGTCAATCTGTACAATAAAAAAAATCAGAAAGAATGAGGATTAGCATTACTAGCAAGAGAGCCATCTGTGACTGTGATCTAAGAGAGCAACATCATATAACATACTCTCTAGCCAATCATGAGCGTGTGTGAGCTCTTGTATGCAGAAGAAGGCAGAGAGCACTTTTTTCAGAGTGTATTATGCTGCCCTGTGATAGCACAAAGTACACTTGCATGCAAAGTTTGAGAAGAGGAAAGGATGAGTAATTCTGTCAGTCATGAAATTCTACCGTGAGGTATCATTAGTGCTCCCACGTCATTTGATTACAGAGCTGTATTTTACCTGCTCAGACCACCAAATAAATACACAGTAGATCTGGCTCGAACACTGACTATTATCTTTATCTGCTAGAGTGTGACTGGGAAGGCTGATTTAAAGGTGTTTGCTTTGGACTTAGGCCCGATGCCATTACTGTGCCATTTTTCTCCGGGAAACAGAGCTCCTCTATGTCTCTCCTCTGATAATGTTGGCCGAACAGTGTGGCTTTTGTCACTGGAGGATAATCTCCAGACAGAGATGTCTCCAGACAGAGGGTTGGAACACATCCTCTCACGCTGTCTCATGTCTTTTTGCAACCTGTGTTTTTCATTTCCGAACACCATGCGTCACGGCTGTCCCTTGTAGGCTGTAAAAGATGTGATTTATGTGTTAAGGGTTGTCTAATGTTGTCTTGGATAAGAAAGAAGAAAATACCAATCTGTCCATTGCAAGAAACATCCATCTATCTATCTATCTATCTATCTATCTATCTATCTATCTATCTATCTATCTATCTATCTATCTATCCATCTATCCATCCATCCATCCATCCGTCTATTATATAGAGATAGAAAGCTTATGTCACGAAAAATATATATTTTTTTGTTCACAGTGTCTAAAAACTAACCCTCATAGCCAATTGTGTTGTTTTCACAGTCCTGCCCAGACCTGAGGTGAGCTACACCACCACGGACAAAGGAGTAATCCAGGCGAACTGCACAGCCGTGTCTCGTCCTCCTACAGAGCTCGTCTGGAATGTGGAGGGTCATAACCGCACGCTGGCGCCCTCCGAGACCTCGGTTTTCCATCAGGGAGACGGCACTACTCTGGTGGTCACCACCATAGAGTTTCAGTCGCAACTGCTGGACGAGGAGCAAGTCACATGTACGGCACTCCATCAGGGCCTGGAGACGAGCATTTCTGTAGCCCTGAACAAGGGTGAGTCCAAATTCCAACGTTTTAGGAACCTTAATACTACAGCATTGTTGAATTCGTGAACCTGATGGGTTAGAACATGTTGATTAATTTTCTACAACAGCAGCTCTGAAAGTAGTTACGTTATCATTTTTATAATAATAATTAATCAATTTGTATAGCGCTTTTTACAATGGTACATTGTCTCAAAGCAGCTTTACAGAAATATCATTTTTACATTTACAAGCAACTTACTAATGAGATCACATTCACACACCAATGGTAGCAGAGCTGCATGCAAGGTGCTAGCTTGCCATTGGGGCAACTTAGGGTTCAGTGTCTTGCCCAAGGACACTTCGGCATGGGATCACCCGGGCCGGGATTCGAAGCGCCAACCCCACGGTTAGTGGATTAGTGGACAACCCGCTCTACCGACTGAGCCACAGCCACCCTATAAGCAACTTAAAATTTTATTTTCAGTGATGTTTTCTATGGAAGACTATGGAAGGAGTCTCCAGTGTCAGAGTCAGAGGTAATGCTGTAACTTCCCGTCCTGAGGAGTTTGTGGACGGATAAATGGATAAAAATTATGACATCATTCTTGAATAAATACAAATGGTTATTGTCGGCATAATATAATATAATATATTATAATATAATTAGGGGCGCACGGTGGCTTAGTGGTTAGCACGTCCGCCTCACACCTCCAGGGTCCGGGCTTTGAGTCCTGCCAGGGCCATGTATGTGCGGAGTTTGCATGTTCTCCCCGTGTGTGGGGGTTTCCTCTGGGTACTCCGGTTTCCTCCCCCAGTCCAAAGACATGCATGGTAGGCTGATTGGCATGTCTAAAGTGTCCGTAGTGTATGAATGTGTGTGTGTATGGGATTGTGCCCTGCGATGGACTGGCACCCTGTCCAGGGTGTACCCCGCCTTGTGCCCGATGCTTCCTGGGATAGGCTCCAGGTTCCCCGTGACCCTGAAAAGGAGTAAGCGGTTGAAGATGGATGGATAATATAATTATTCCATTACTGTGGTATAAGAGGGATCAAACACTTCAGGTTATGCTGTTATAGATAAATAATCAGCTTTGGGATGTTAACGGTAATTACATCACATTAAACCTTCAGTGATTGCTTTCCTGTAGCATCACATTGCTAAATTTCTTATAGTTTATTTCTTAAAGTTTATTTCTATTAAAGTTTATTTCTTATAGTGGGTGGATGTATAGGAATCATAGGTTGATAATATACTGTATATTATTAAAGGCTAACTAAATTAAATTAGATAGAATTCAAAAGCAATGCATAGCTGTATCATTTTGCAACTGGTTAAGTATTCTTCTTTTGTGCATTGTGTGTCCACTGAGCTGTCAACAATTATGAAATAATGACCTGCCTTCTAACATTACACCATCGTACCCAGTTACCTGTTTAACCTCAACTGGCTAGCAAATGAACAGTCCAGAAAATGAACCCCAGGGTGGTTATACTGTTACTCTTAAAACTGCTGATGTAAATAGTCTCAGTTCAGCGTTTAAGTTCAGAACAGCTGCATTTGGACGAGAATGAGAATAAGCAAGAAGCTGCATTGTGATGCTTATAGCCTTATTTCATACACTGAATGCATTTTATGTCTTTGTGTGGTTTATTGACTCGTACTGTGCTTTTGTGTTGCAGCTGGATTTAAGAAAATTATCATCATCTCAGCCGGGCTTGCAGTGCTCGCACTGCTCATATGCCTGTGTTTGTGCATGAAGAGGCGATAAAGATGTACTCCGAGATGGTCAGTGGACATTTTCACTCGAGAGATTGGGTAAAAAAAATCCAAATGATATTTCAGTAGTCCGACCCACACCATTTCAGACCACTAAGAACCGCAATTGCGCAACAGTACAGTTTACAATCGTTTCATTTAATGCCACAAAACAAGTTCCTTCCTGTTGTCCCTTATGTTACAGCAGCTGTAAACAGTAATTCCTTCACAAGGCTTTCTTTTTCTACCTCTAATGGAGTTAATAAAAAAAGAAAAAAAAAACGAAAGAATAAACACAAAGTGGTTAAAGTCCTGAAGACTTTCCCAAGCGGGAAACCGTACTGACTCTTACAAAGCTCTAACACTGGAGGCTCTTTCCATGAATGTTAAACAAACATCTCCCACAGAAAACTGCACCATATAAATAAAGCCTCTCCGAATGAGCTGTTAGTATCGAAACGATAACGTATTAAAACAAAGACGTGTCGGGACTACTGTTGTTTCAAAGAAAAAAAAAACAATAAACACCTTTTGACCAATCAGAAATCAGTAGCGCTGTGATGTAATAAGCTATAAATACTGCGCACTCTCATAGTGGTGAGGAATCTACTTTATAACACGTTCGGATACACCTCCAGCTTTGGCCTGTCAGAGGTTTTTGTTCTTTTTTTTTATTTATTTAAATGTGCACACTGTACCAAACCCAGCATGCAGCCAGTAACCAAGGTGTTAGCCATAATGCAGTTCAACACAGGCTTCCTTTGGGCTTGTTTTCAAGTAACAGCTCATGAGACATTTGACCTAGAACAAGGCAGAGTTTTATAGGTTCTTTCACATGAGCCAGCTACCTTTTAAAGTCCAGTTCTGTAAATAAACTGACAAAGAGACTTTCACACCAGGATGTTAGTTCTAGGAGTGATGACACTTCCACTTTTACACGTCTCCTTTCTTTCACCTCTCAGTGCCAAAACAGTGGTCCAGGACTCATCCCTAATAAATGTATGAATACACAATGATTTTATTTGTTTGTTTGTTTTTGTTTTTTTTTTTTTACTAGAGAACCGATTTTGGACTTTTCACGGTTTTGCAAGAAGGGATGATAACATTATTGAGGAGACTTCAAAAAGAATCTTAACCTTTCACCTCATGAAATCAATTCTTTATTTTTCTTATCATTTCTTACATCGTGGCCATCTCTGATTGACAGTCCATAGGTCAGTTCTCTAGTAAGACAGTCCTGTGTCCAATGTAGGCTTGTTTGTTGAAAATAAAAATATCTTTTGTTTGATTTGGTTTACTACCAATAATTTAGAGTTCAAGAACAGCTGCAACTTCTACAGATGTTAATCTTCAAGCAGGCAGAGAGACCACTTTACTATACAATCTATTCCCTTTATTCCCATTATTTATTTATTGATATCTTTATTCCCACTGTCCCATTGTGTTTTTTAGGCTAGACCTTAGTTTTTAGTCCTAGGGAAAACTTCCTAGAGCTAAAAATGGTGATGCCTCAAATTATACTCTTGACAAAAGAGTCATTTTGGCCTTCCTGCTAAAAATTATGGTAGTAACTCCTGGTACTCAGAATGTAGATATCTACATTTAACTCAAACCAAATACTTCAACCATATATAATTATTGCGTTTCTAAACTCTGAGCCTTGTACAGTATGAACTGATACCTAGTTTTCACTAAGTATTAGTTAAATTCATTAGGAATTTGAGTACCGTATTTTCCGCACTATAAGGCGCAGTCTCAATTACGGGGTCTATTTCTATACTTGACCAATACTTAAGGCGCACCGTGGTATAAGGCGCATACGGTTGTTACACCAACCAAAGTCACACAACATTTTTACAGATTTTGGCGCACCGGATTATTAGGCGCAAGGCCAATTTTTGAGAAAATTTAAGGCTTTTAGGTGCACCTTATAGTGCGGAAAATACGGCATATGAAACTAGTAGTATATTCAAGTATGTATTGTATTGTATTGGATTGGATTTATTTTAGTCGAAAACTTTTATGATTATTTTGTGTCAGGCTTCGATTTTTACACGTAATTTTTTAAATTCTTTTTAAAGTCTAAATCAAAAACGAGTAAAAACACACTCAGAACTGTATTCGAGCAGAATAAAATTTGTACACGGCACAGAGGAAATGCACAAGGTTTTCTTTTCAACTTATGATTATGCAGGGCTTGATCTTTTTTTTGTAGCACCACAGGAAATGGGGTGTTACCACTTCCTGTCTTTTACAAGAAGTCTTCTTATCCTCATGACTGCCTTTTTTTAACATGCCTTTGGCTATAGGGAAATTCCTGTTTGAAGAGTACTTTTTTAGATATTATTGTTTAGGGTGTGAATATGATGATAGATAATATATAATAAAACATGAGCACTGTGACCTCGATTAGCTTTATAGACTAATATGTAGTAAAGTCACTAAATATGAATTAAATATTCGACTCCTGTCTGAATTGAATCGAAGCGCTACTGGTTTCCACGGCACCCGACTGCAGTCTGTCAGAGTCTGATACGGATATTTTCTTTGATCGAAACTGATTGTTGCTGTTACTTTTGGCTCTTAAAACAATCCAGTTAAAAAGAAAATAATAGGAAAACATGGCACCAGTGATTAACGACCTAAATAAACTTCCAGATCAGGGTGTGTTTTAAATTTATCTCAAGTGACCACATTTTACCGTGTTCCAGTGATTCTCAGCATGATGCCTGACGCTCTTTTTGTTTTCTTTTTTCTTAAAAGTAGAGACAGGAAAAATGTGAGACTGAAATGGCATAATGGATTTTGAAATGAATCAGATTCCGTTGGGAAACGTATCTCATTGACTTACGAGTGCTGATCTCGAATTTTTGTCCAGATTGATCCATTTACATTAAAATTTGATCCGTTTCTTGAACTACAAAGTGACTTAGCTGTGAGACAGGACAGGCTTCCCACCGTTGATTCCCACCGTGGCCCTGTGTGTGTGGAGTTTGCATATTCTCCCTGTGCGTTGGGGGTTTCCTTCCTCCCCCAGTCCAAAGACATGCATGGTAGGCTGATTGGCATGTCTAAAGTGTACGTAGTGTAGGAATTGGTGTGTGACGGACTGGCACCCTGTCCAGGGTGTACCCCACCTTGTGCCCGATGCTTCCTTGGGATAGGCTCCAGGTTCCCCGTGACCTTGAAAAAGGAGTAAGCGGTAGAAGATGGATGGATATATACCATATATATATATGTTTTATTTTGCTAATGTTTGCTAATGTTATCATGGCATATTTGTACACTGCATTAAGGAAACACCAAAATAGACGATAACATCTAAAACTCTTTCCTCTTGTGGCAGCTTGCTTAAGATCTACCACAAGGTCAAGGTTTTGAAACCACAGACCCCTACTTTCTTTTTTTTTGAGATGGAAAATAAACTAGGTCATTTGTTCTAGAAAGTGGGTCATTTGGGGGAATGGTCATTTACCAGAAATTTCACACCAGTGTGATGGTAACAGAAGTGCCATCACATCTTGTACATCATATTTTTCACATCTCTCAGTGACTAAATGAATACCAGTGAGTCCATCTCGAATGTCTGGTGGGCCAGAAAACCCTTCACAGGGTTGTATTTTGACTATATACATACGTTACTGTGCAAAAGTCATAGGCATGCTAATTTATCATAGTTTTGTTTTTTATTAAAATTTTATGTTCATTAGCATAGCAGTAGAAATTTTAGGTGAATTTTCCATTATTAAAAATAATGTTGCAAAGAAATGTTTGATTGTAGTAACATTTTAAGTAACAGACCACATTTTGTATAAAAGCGTAATGAAGTCCGTCTTGTACAGGAGCAAGAGCACTGTGGAACGTTCTTCTAAAACCCCGCAAGTGTACCTCTTAGAACTTTTACAATGCAAAGAGTGCTCACAACAAATATCGACTTATTTATTTAAATTACTGTAAACTACTCTTTAGAAATAGTTAATTTCATTGTGTCTGGTGTATTTTGCTTCTACATGTGCCTAAGAGTACTGTGTAGTTGGAAAAAAAAATTTGGCTGTGAAATTTGCACATAAATTAAATGAACCACAGGAAATCACACTTAGCTAGCAAGGATTTAGACGGCTTTAGAAAGACTGGCTGTTTTTAACCGCTCTGTTTGTTGAACTGACTTTCTACACAACGTGATATTTGCAGGCAGTAAACTAAGACAGTCTTAAATAAAATGTGTTGTTTAGGGAACAGAAGAGATGTCAAAGTGTACTGTATTATTAGCATGTAATTCTGCCACAGTAGGATCTGCCACACAATTGATAAATGGGAGCAAATACACAAAACAACAACAACAACAACAACAACAAATACAACCTGCATATGGGTTTTGGGTTATTTCTACATTTCTGGGTTTAGAATCTATAGAAACAATTCAGACCATGATAGTATTGTTAGGAAAACTGCAAGAACTTAGAAAGTTACAGTTAGAAAATAGCGTATTATTATATATACTGCTTTGATAAACAACTAAACTGAAGGCTAAATGCCAACAACACCACCCACCCACACACACACACACACACATTACACTGTGACATACAAAAACTGTGATTCTATCTTGTAATTGTCACACTGTTCCATGTCTAATACCAACATTGTTTTCTTATCTTTTTCTGCATTTAGACTGAGATGAACCCAACAAAACGCTGCTATGACTGGAGAAAGCCACAGTCTGTCTTATATATATAGTGTCTTATGAATGTACTAATGAGCGTATTGTTTTTCTACAGCATTTAAATGGTAATTTAAACTAAAACGCTATCACTGGAAATGTATTTTCACTTTCATTATGAATTTCATTGAACTAATGAAACTAATCTAATTAGTAATCTTATTGTTGGCATTGTTAATGTTGATTTAAAAAAATGTAATAATAATAATAATAATAATAATAATAATAATATTAATAATAATAATAATACAATAAATCCAATCCATGTTTTTTTTATGAGTGAACATGTTTTAATAAATATTGCTCTGTGAGAAGTCTTATACTCCCTGCGCACACATCTCCACTAGATGGAAGTGTACTCATATCCGGAGGTTGCTTTTCAACATCTAGAGCATCTACACTGACGGGATACAACTGACTCGACGACTTAGGGTCAGGGTTAATCTTCAATTAAGAGCTTTAATGGATGAAAACAAGAAAGTTTGAATGTACTCAATTTGAATGTGCTCAAATGATGGAGTCTCTAACGTAGACCTGATATGTCTCTGGTAAAATGTTTTTTTTTTTTGTGTGTGTGTGGCCATTTTAAGAGCTTGGCATTTTAAAGAAGTAACAAACATGAAAGTGAAAAACAAAGAAAAAAAAGGACCGTGTGAACTGCGTACACTGTATCGATGGCGATGAATAGCTATAGAACGTGGACAATTTTGAACAACTATCCGAGAGCTTCACTTATTCTTAGCAGTTCTTTTTTTTCTTTGTAATCTGTGACACCTCCACAAAAGTCAGTTATTATAGTCTCTCATACATCTATTACTGTTTTTATTATTATTATTATTATTATTATTATTATTATTATTATTATTATTATTATTAACAACAATATTATTATTATGACTGTTACTATTATTATTAGTAGTAATAATAATAATATTAGTAATATAATATTTTATGATTATTATTATATTATTATTATTATTATTATTATTATCATCATTATTAGTAGTTTTTTTATTATTATTATTCATGATGTAAAGGGAAAGCTTTGAAACATGGCAGTGCCAACCCTCATGATAACATCAGCGCTGTTTGTTATTTTCTGAAATATGCTTTTACCGTAACAAAGTTGACCCCCCCCATAACATCGTCTTAGCCATTAAATATCATACGTCTTAAACATTTATCGTTACAGCGTCTCTTTGTTTTCTCTCGTGAAATTAATCATGCTAAATTACAGCTCATCATGATACAGAGAAACCACGAAATGCAGTTTTCCCTATTGGAAAGCATAAATTTATACTTTAATGTCTGTTACAAAGTACTGACAGCGGGGATTCCTTCCATAAATGTTAAATAAATGTTCACCATATCAACGATGCATTTTATTTATTAAACAACAGCACTTTCTTTAATATTAGGCTTTTATTTGATTATGTGGAGGGTCCCTGTGGATGAGCTGTTACTATAGAAACGATGACGTATTAGACCAACTTTCTGACCAATCGGCAAATTAAGAATTCAACAGCTGTGTGGTATACAACATGATTATATGGTCATTAATGAGGCCCCAAAGGATAATCCATGGGATCCAATAAAATGAAGAAAATTTGTTTTCATGGCTGTCATTAATGAATAATGGTCTGTATGATGATACCAACAAGGGATCCACTATTGTTTTCATGTCATTTAACCTTTTTTTGTTTGTTAAGCCTGTAAATAACCTCAGAGATACAGATATGTTACAATGAAACTAGATAATGATGTGAAAGCTACTCAGAGATTACTGAAATCATGCGAATGAGGAATATGCAAACAGAGCTGAAAGTGTTTGAAGGAAATGTGATTCACCTGATGATCAGCAGAGCCTGGTTTCAGAAGGTGATTTGATGTCGGTCCGCATGTATTTCTTAAGGGAGTTCTGTTAAAAAATTTAAGCAAGACCATGAACTCATGATGCTTTCAGAGGACATGAACATTGTAGAAGCCAGAGGCGTCAAACTCAGGTTAGGTAACAGGAGATAATACACTCCAGCTGGATCAAAATAATCAGTTTAGTGGCCAACAACGCATTAAGACATACCAAGATCTTCTCTTAAATGTGTTCAGTTCCGATAAACGCATGGATTGTGCTTATAACAAAAACAAAACATGCTGCAATAGAAAGCAAACTTGTGGTTTTACCTTTAGAGTATCTTGCATAAGTATGTAACCCCTTGAAGTTTCCCAGGTTTTCTGGCGTTAACTTGGAAATGAAATGAAACTAATTGGGAAATAGACTTAAATGGGATTACAATCCACAATAACTACGTTTACATACACATCAATAATATGATTTGAATTGGAATTTGGCAATATGTGAATCAGTACTGTCATGTAAAGTTCTGATTATCATACATGCCTGATTTAATCGGAAACGTGTTGCATGTAAACACCTTATTCAGATAATCCACTGAAATGAAATATATGTGCATGCTCTGTCCGGTGCTAACAGGTGCTTAGCTGTAGGCTAGGTATGTAGTAATGGCAACTCAGGCATACTTACAACAAGCATGTATGCTGGAATATTCTCATACCTGTACACATATAAACATCGTAATCGGGATGCGGCTGCAATCCGAATATAGACCTTAAACCGAATTCAATGTGCATGTAAACCTATTAATTTTTAGCTTGCGAATGAGTAGCTGAGTTTATGTCTCTGAGTTTATTGGTCTATTTTGCCCCTAGTGGAGTAACAGAGACTAGCTCTTTTTTAGAATCTTTTCTATTTCTGCAGAACTTATTTTATCAGCCTGGAAATTTGAAAAATGTTTATTAGATACGGTCCGCGGTGCACGGTGGCTTAGTGGTTGGCACGTTCGCCTCACAGCTCCAGGGTCGGGGGATCAATTCCCACGTGTGTGTGGAGTTTGCATATTCTCCCCGTACTTTCCTCCGGTTTCCTCCCCCAGTCAAAAGACATGCATGGTAGGTTGATGGGCGTGTCCAAAGTGTCCGTAGTGTATGAATGTACAGTGGTGTGAAAAGTGTTTGCCCCCTTCCTCATTTCCTGTTCCTTTGCATGTTTGTCACACTTAAGTGTTTCGGAACATCAAACCAATTTAAACAATAGTCAAGGACAACACAAGTAAACACAAAATGCAATTTGTAAATGAAGGTGTTTATTATTAAAGGTGAAAAAAAATCCAAACCATCATGGCCCTGTGTGAAAAAGTGATTGCCCCCCTTACTATAAC
>JAFFST010051257.1:23937-33954 GCA_022414735.1 Noturus placidus | reverse complement strand
ATTTACATCACATTCAGAAATACTAAAGGCATATCTGACTAATGTACACAGCCTTGTCGGTTTAAATAAACATCTTATTCGCGTTGTACTAAGGGTATGAACATTTTTGCACTCAGCGGTACAGTATGCAATAACTTGCATGCACACACACACACACACACACACACACATACACACTGTTAGATAAAAGGTATGTTGTGTAACTAAAGGAGCAGGTTGAGGTCAGACCCCTCTACACCTCACTTTGTTCCATTCCATCACTTTCTCAAACAGGAAGTGTGATCATTTGTTGTAGTGCTTGTGGTTTGCACAACACCACCCCACCATGCACTCTCTAAATCAGTTTCTTTCAAATAAAATTACAAATTTCATATCACATTATCTGTTCAAGCATAACCCCTGGAGTGAACGGTGCTGATTGAGAATCAGTATTCAGTATCGAAATAACCGAATACGACTGATTGGGAACTTTTCATAGAAATGGATGATGAATGCAGGCATAGATCTTCCTGCTGTCTGTCACGTAGTCACACACAGTGTGCACAACTACAGATATTGTCAACAAGAGTGCAGGTTTATTTTTTACATGGTGGAAATATTGCTTGTGAAGGGCAAGTAGTCAGTCAGGTGATGTGGAGAAAGTGGACCAAAAACCTTATCAATTTTCTACATGCACCATTCCGTGAAAAAAAACAAAAAAAAACGCCACAAATATCAATGCTAGGGCGTATACAGCTTTGAAGTTAATACCTACTGCACTTGAAGGATTCTAGGAAGGAAGAATATGAAGCATTGCAGTAATCTTGATATTGGACAGTCCCATTTCTCATAAAAAAAAAGCCCCCCAAAAGGCACACAGTGGCTTAGTGGTTTCTACGTTTGTCTCACGCCTCCAGGGTCGGGTGTTCGATTCCCGCCACGGCTGTGTGTGCGGAGTTTACATGTTCTCCTTGTACTGTGGGGCTTTCCTCCACCAAAGGCATGCATGGTAGGCTGCTTGATTAGCATGTCCAAATTGTCCATAGTGTTTGAATGGGTGTGTGAATGTGTATATGATTGTACTGCAATGGATTGGCACCCTGTCCAGGGTGTACCCCATGCTCCCTGGGATAGGCTCCAGGTTCCCCATAACCGTGTAGGATAAGCAAATGGTAAAATGGCGCACTTATATAGCGCTTTTATCCAAAGCGCTTTACTCTGTATCTCAGTCACCCATTCACACACCAATGGTAACAGAGCTGCCATGCAAGGCGCTAACCTGCCATCGGGGGCAACTTAGGGTTCAGTGCCTTGCCCAAGGACACTTCGACATGTGGAGTCATGTGGGCCGGGAATCGAACCGCCAACCTTACGATTGGAGGACAACCCACTCTACCAACTGAGCTGTCAGCCGCCCCAGTATAAGCAGTATAGAAAATGGATGGATGGATGGATGGATGGATGGATGGATGGGTGGGTGGATGGATGGATGGGTGGATGGGTGGATGGACGGGTGGGTGGATGGACGGATGGGTGGGTGGATGGATGGATGGGTGGGTGGATGGACGGGTGGATGGACGGACGGGTGGACGGACGGGTGGACGGACGGACGGGTGGACGGACGGACGGGTGGATGGACGGGTGGATGGATGGATGGGTGGATGGATGGGTGGATGGAAAAGCCCCCAAAAATCACAAAATACACTTTCTCAGAACAATCCACAAGTACATGAATGGTATATGATTCATGCCCCTGGAGTTGGCTGTATTAAGGGGGGGGAACAACATAAAATCAATATTAGTAAAGACAATACCTTATACCTGCATACTACAGCTTTGCTTTTTATGACACTGTCTTTCCTACATGTGATCTTTTATATAGATAAGCCTGTAACGATATACTCGTCTATCAAACCATGTTAAGGTCATTAAGAAATATGAATTAAACTTAAACCGTGAACATTTTGGGAAACTGAAAGCTGCAATAGGCTTGGAATGGGTGCTTTGTCTTTACTACAAACGGTTTTGATCCTCTTGTTTCCAAATCTGTCAGAAATAATCTCACCAAGTGCATTCATTTTACACAGTATTTATATGTATTTCGATGAAACAGCAAGATTTAATTTCAGTATATTTGGAAATCCATGTTTTTGGTTCACTTTTCTATGTGTTTGATGACAACCAGTCCTATTACAGCACTGGTCTCAAGACCAAGACTGGTCTTGAGGTCACTTTGACCTGATATTGGTCTTGACAATAAGCCTTAAAACTGTGGGTTGATCATTATTTGCTGGTTTGGCCTTGGGTTCTGGTTGGTATAGGTGTTGGTCAGTATGGGCCTGGGTCTTTTCTTGGTCTCTGTTGGTAATGACCTGGGTCTTGTCTTTGTCTTGATTGGTGTGGATCTTCGTCTTGTCTTGATCTCAGTTGATATGCATATTAAACTTGTCTTGATCTTGGTTGGTTTGGGCTTGGGTCTTTTCAAATGCTTGGTTGGTATGGACCTTGGTGTTGCCTTGGTTGGTATGGATCTTGGTCTCTTAATGGTCTTGGCTGATATGGGCCTAAATCTTGTTTGTTCTTGGTTAGTGTGGATCACATTCCCATTTCCTGTGGATTATGGTGTCAGTTGGTATGGCTAACGGTCCCAGTTGGTATGGATCACAGTCACAGCTGGTTTAATCTGACAACTTGCCCTCATTCTACACTGACCATATTGTCACAGGCAATATATCCGGCGTGTGAATAGGCCTATGCTAGCAATAGTCCTATAGCAAATTACTTAAATAAAGTTCTGAGCCCAGACAATCTTTAACAGTTATAGAAGTAAACCCAAAACTCTATTCAGTTCTCTGTACCATTAGGAATTAGAGTTACGTGACTTTAACGGCAGCATATTCTGATGCCTCAATCTGTACATGAACAACTCTAACAGGTCTCTGTGGAACACTCTCATGATTTAGAGTGGCGTATATCAAAGGATTGTCTTCTTCCTCCATTTCCACGGTGTTACGGTCATGGCATTGTCTCGGTGATCTGCGATTGACCGGATGTCTTCCTGCTGATGATCGGTCTCTTAGAGATGTCACTCTGACAGGTGGGATGTCATAGACACAGGGTGGTGGTGTGCTGAATTGGGCAGGAAGAGTTTGGGCATTGTTACGTGGAGACTGTCTGGGATATACGGGTGGAGCATGATCAGACACTGGGGTTGCTGTGGACTGTAGATTGGATTAGAACATTAGACATTTGCATTGTTAATCAGTAAACTAGTTAAGAAAGAAAGATGCATACTGTACCTGATTCTCATGTATTTTTTCTTTAATGAATTTTTTCTGTCCTGTTAAAATTGAACAGAAATGCACGTCACTGAAACTCTTGTACATGTCCAGTACAGAGCACTACTGGGTATTATTTTGTGTATGTAGAGAACAGAGGGAAAAAAATCCACACACCTCGATTCCGGAAGACGGTTACACATACAACAACTACTATGAGGAGCAGCACCCCAATCCCACTGCAGATGTACACGTAGGACAGCAGCCATTCTTTATTTTCAACATTCGGATTTGAACTGTCTGAAACAAACAAACAAAAAAGTCTTTTATAAAGCCATTTCATCATCAGTACTTCATGACTGTTGCAGTCAACAAGCAGATCTGTCCAGGTTGTAAATCACTAATACAAATGAAATAAAACTCACGCCTTAATATGTCCGCACTGGTCAAAAAACATATGACATAATGTTATTCTTATGAGTTTGTTCGTGATATTAGCTGTAAAAACTGCAGTCCTTACTGGTTGTATTGTTTTCTTGGGTTACAACTTCGTAGTCAGTGGTACAATCTGGAACATCATCTGAAAGAATGGTATTATTAATAAATCTGCACTGATAATCAAAAGTCAAAATCTGAAGAAATGGGCTCAAATGGGTTTACTACTCTAGAATTTGAAATTAATTACATAATAAATATACATATGAATTGAGAAATGTTTGTTTTGAGTTTTATTTGACGGCAACAAATTCAAAGAGAAAGATCTATCAGATAAAGGCAGATGTGGGTCAGTCAAATTACTCTCTCGTAGCACATGACATACATTTGTGTAACCAGAGTTGATGCTAACTAATATATAATGTATAATATAAAATGTAGGACAATCTCAGCTTACTTACAGATTTTCTTTATATTATGTATTGCCAGTAGTGGGTAAATACATTTTAAAAAGAGTGTGTGTGTGTGTGTGTGTGTGTGTGTGTGTGTGTGTTCTAAAGCATTTGACTGGTTTGAGCTCATATATAAAATATATATTGAATATATGAGTATGATATCGTTACCTGTCACAGTGACATTGATAGCATGGCTGACAGTGGGTGTAGGTGATTTGATCTCACATCTGTAAAGTCCATCATCCTGCATGGATATGTTTGTGAATGTCAGGAACAACATTTCTTTACCCACAGTAATACGTCTCCATTTGGTTGTGATGTGATCATCAGAGTATTTCAGAGATTTGCATTCCCTCTTATTGCCAATTTTGCACCATGAGACATCAACATTCTTCCAACAGTGTGATTCACTGACTATAGTGCAGTTGATCTCCAGGGCAGTCTTTACACGAACTTTCCACACTGTGTTCCGCGGCACCATGATAGATGGAATACAGTCCGGATGTGCTTCTAAAAAGCACAATCAAAAAGGTTGACTCAAATATGGGAAATGCCAAAGTACACAATTCTTCAAAAGTCTTTAGCTTGGATCCCTTTTTCACAGGGTTCTTCATAGAAACATTAAAGATTCCCACAGAGGGAGGACCACAGGATCCTTAAGTTCTCAATTTAACACTTTTTTTTTTTTTACTAAATGTGGTCTGGACAAACGGGAACTGAAAGATGATTAACAATGCAACCGAACTATGAATCATCATCATCTCGCCCCTACACAAAAAAATCAGTGGAAATTCACTTTCTACTATTTTCTCAAACTTTACGCATTTTTGTGAAATATCTTTCAGTGGGTGTGTATATTTCACTATAGGTGGGTGATGGGATGAAGGTGAGCCCCCCACCTCCTCCATCTCGAGCTGAAGGGGAACATCCTGTTTACAAGACAGTGCAGTGCACCCCCATTAGAAAGGAGGGGAAAGGTTTCAAAACGTAAAATGTAGTTTTCTTTAGGGGAACAGGAAGGGGTTTTATATTAGCATAAATTACAAGGGCTAAAAAAAGGCACATGATTAAGGGTGTCACGTTTTTTTATTTGAATATATAGTTATATGTCATATATATCGTTTCAGTGGTGAATAAGACACAACAAGCTACGCTGTTCCAGTTCAAGTAGCATTTTAACACAATCTTGTCCGCAAGACACATTTCACTACTGACTTAAAATCCATCCCAGTCCATGTTTTTGTCGTAATTATTTTTGCTAAAATACTGTATATTAAATATACGACACCATAAGAGCATTGTTCAGACTGTTCAACAGCAGGTGTGATCAAACTATGGGACAGGTCAGATTTAGGAAAATTCTGGCGGAACAACCTGAATGCACTTTTGAGTATTTTCTATGTACATTTTCTAAATAAATGAACGTATACACGATTCTATTATTTAAAGAAGCCTTTAAATGCATATATGAACTAGGTCATCGCATGGCTGTAATTTAGTAGATAACATGCAGAGAGCATATTATATATAGATTGTGTACATAATTAAAGAGCACAAATAAAAAAACCATGACAATTTACTATATGAATTTACATCAGTCCAGTTACAGAAAACATACGTCAATGTTTGTATTGTCTCGAGAAAGTTGCGACATATAATTTTCCATTGTAAAAGTTGATCATATGTAACTTTATCTTATCTTATCTTCAGCCCCTTTGTGCCAAATATAAGTATGCATGGAACATATGGAGGGCTCTGCCTCTCTGGCCCAATGTTCTCCATGAAAACAAGGCAGACATTTACGCAACTAAATTGTTAATGTAAAGAATCAGCTTGTTTCGTTCAGGATGTTCACACTAACAATCCACACAGATGTATGGCAAGCTTACACATTTCAAAGTCGGAAAAAACACTTTAATCTTGAGCTTTAAAACAAAACCAACAATATCAACTACCACAACAGGAGGAAATCTCATTCTCGGAGAAACATAGAGAAGAGAGCGAATAATTATTCACAGATGAAGGCAATCCAATTTAGACCAGAGTGTCATTTTGTGTTCAGAATTAAACCTGTGGATTTTCATACTTCGTTAATTAGGGTGTTTCTAATCCAGTTAAAGCTTGGTAAGGTAATTCACCAAGTGAGAGATGACAGAGACATTCAGTATGATGTAAATAAACAGGAAAAGATAAGATAAGATGATCAAATGTTAGGATGCTGACTTACCGGTTGTATTACTGGTGATTAGGGGTGAGAGCCACAGGTGGATGATAAGAATACAGAAGATCTGGGAGACGCAGGGCGCCATGAAGAACCACTTTTTACCACATACAAAGTCAGGTGTGCCTGGTGGTGCTGACCTAGACAGCATTAACTCACATCAGCATACAGTGTTTTAGACAGAAAGGGTGAAAGTGCAAATGTTACCTGCACAATATTTTCTCTCGTCTCATCCGTTTGCATCGCTGTTTTGTTACCTCACTTCCCCTTTTTCTACTTCAGTTTCTCCCACCCTGTACGTTTGCCACCTCATGTCCTGTGTGTTGTGGGGTTTTGTTTTTTTGACATGACCTCAACATGAATTTAGTCTCAACTCAACAGCACCATCCTGTGGATCACACCTGAGGAACACACCCAAGAGTCTGTCATCATGGTCGAGGGATCCAGATCATATCCTGGGAACACTGAGTGTGTGATAAGTAAAACACCTTGGATGGGATACACCTACTTGCATGTTGTTGGTGTTGGGCGGAAACCTACACAGACTTGTTAGTATCAGTTTCACATCATTTAATATGCAACCTAATGAACTACATTAATGTTTGTACTTTGGTTACCAATGCTGAAATAATTTCATATTAGTGCATAGAAATACACTCATCAACCCCTAACCGCTTTATTAGGAACACCTCTACACCTGTCCTTTCATACAATTATCCAATCAGCCAATCGTGTAGCAGCACGGTGCATATAATCATACAGA
Organism: Noturus placidus; assembly: GCA_022414735.1. Lineage (NCBI taxonomy): Eukaryota > Metazoa > Chordata > Actinopteri > Siluriformes > Ictaluridae > Noturus > Noturus placidus. The sequence continues at coordinate 26,823 of JAFFST010051257.1, read as the reverse complement.
TACAGGTCAAGGGGAAAATATGATCTCAGTGATATTGAGTATTTCAGAAAGGGCTGAAAATCTCCTGAGATTTTCACAGACAGCAAAAAAACAAAGCAAGAGTTTGGTGCAAATAGTATGAGGAAAACTAGATCAATAAATAAAATGTTAAGTAGAGAGGCTAGTTTTGAGCGGACAGAATGGCTAAGGGAAGTCAACAGGGACCACTCGTTACGATCATGGTGATCTCACAATGAGCTACGACTGTAGAAGATCACATCGGGTTTCACACCTGTGAATCTGAGGTTACAGTGGGCACAGGATCTCCCAAACTGGACAGCTGAAGGTTTGCCCACTGTCCTGCTACATGATTGGCAGATTGGATAATTGTATGAATGTACAGATGGCTGATGAGTGTAGCTTCCAGCAACTCACTTACCACATCTAAAACAAATATTAGGACTCACCATTCATCATTCAGCTATATGAAATGAAATGGATATTGATGATATCCCAACTGTTCATGACACGAGTGTATGACGTATTTAGCTGAATCTAGACACACGTCAGTTTGGTGTCAAGATACTGAATTTTCAGTCAGGTTTCTTTTCTATAAACCACAATTAGGTATGTACTGCACACAATAAAGCAATATGCCTTAAATATCCATATTCAGTCTGTGGAGGAAATGGCCTATGAGTTACTTTTTAATATGATGGAATTCGTCATGGATATGTGAAATCTTGCTCTATTTTATTATTTCACATTTTAGAAAGAAAGGAAACCTACAGTAGCTCCCTGGGATAGGCTCCAGGTTCCCCGTGACCCTGAAAAAGAGTAAGCGGTAGAAGATGGATGGATGGATGGATGGATGGATGGAAACCTACAGCACTCAGAACTCCAGCACATGTTGGAGAAATACTGTTTGGTATATACGAATAGTAAATACGAATAGTAAATATCTAAGTGTCCAGGAATGGCAGTAATATAGCGTCGCAGTGTTAATTGAAGGACTACTGGCCGTTAAGCAGTCTGATGGCTTGGAGATAAAAAAAGATTGTTCTTCAGGCAGGGTGTCTGTGATGGATGTGAACGGAAGCATCTGCCAGATGTCAGTTTCACAAACAGGAAATAAGCAGGGTGAAATGAGAGTGTGGATCTTAATGATATTGTGGGCCTTCCTCAAACAGCATGTTTGGTAAATGTCCTGTAAGGCTGGGAGTTTGTTTCCAGTGATGAAAAGGAATGAGGAAGAGCAGCTGCCATGCCAGACAGTGATGCAGACAGTCAGAATGCTCTCTGTGGTGCAGCAGTAAAAGTCTGACACTATGTCAGCTCTCATTATTGTAAATGGGCTGCACTTATTTAGTGCATTTTAACCGTAGCGGTTCTACAAAGCGCTTTACACTGTTTCTCATTCACCTATTCATACACAGTCACACACCAATGGCAGCAGAGCTGGGGTTCAGTGTCCTGCCCAAAGACACGTCGGCCTGTGGAGGCACGTGGGCCTGGGATTGAACCACCAACCCTGCGATTAATGGACAACCCGCTCTACCACATGAACACAGCTGCCCTGTGTGCAGGCTCCAAGAGAGATCCTCTGAGATCTGGACACCATTGATGTAGATGGGAGCATTCCCTCTCCAAGGGAATCATCTCCTTGGTCTTGCTGACATTCAGAGAGAGATTGTTGTCATCTCCATGTTGAAAGTGCTCTGACCTCCTCTCTGTATAATGTCTCATCACTACTGATGATGAGTCCCAGGATGGTTGTATAATGTGCAAATTAGTAGATGATGTTGAGCAGTCATAGGTAAACAGGAAGTACAAGAGGGAGCTGAGCCAAGCCTGATCATTTGGGGTCTTCCCATCAGGAAGTCCAGGATCCACTTACACATGTAACTATTAAGTCCCAAATATTTCAGCTTGACTATTCCTTTAGTAAGGATGATGGCACTATAATCAATAAACATCATCCGCACATAGGTGTCCCTGTCCTCCAGGTGTTCCAGGGCAAAGTGCGTGGCCAGATGTTCAGAGCTATGTATTGTTTAAACAATAAATTTAAAATGACACACCCGTCTGTCACATGTTCCAAATTTTACCTTGCCTATAACGTGAGTGGTCTGATGCAAAATGTGCTATGTTCTACGTTGTTTAACACATCTACATATAAAATACTCTCTTCTCATATTGAAACCCAAATCAAAAAGACAAATCAATTGTAGCTGGATGTAAACATTCAAAGCTAGGTTCAAACCATTCATGGCATAACGGCCTTGTTTTAGAGACGTAACAAAGCCTAGCTCTAACGAAAGCTACAAAAATCATTGCAACAAATTGACAAGTAATGATGCACACAGTTGAACAGTTAAAAAATAGATAGTATATTACTTAACTGCATTAACGTTGTCAGTCCTAATTGAATAGTTATCTTTGGTTTATCCAGGCAAACATTTATGTCTGTAGTCTTTAGTTTATGTCTGTAATCTTTAGATGGTGCTGTTTGTTCACCGACTTGAGTCGCAGAACAAACAGCACCTTCTAATGCATCATTTAACTGCTCTAACTCCTTAACATAACAAATATTATGTACAGTGGATGGATTTACATTATCACAAATTTGTCAGAATTGATGTAAAACCTCAACACATATTTGGATTCAGTGAACTGATACAGCTAAAATCATATGTGATGACTCGATTACTTCTGTAAAGACTAGACCAGTGGTTTTCAAAGTGGGGGCCTCCAGGGGGTGCCAGGGGGCCTCAACAATTACGTGTGAAAAGTAAGTTCTCACTCTCAGACAACCACACACAAACACACACATTTACATTTATTCATTTAGCAGACGCTTTTATCCAAAGCGACTTACAAATGAGACACACTCACACACCAATGGTA
>JAFFST010051249.1:3644-15533 GCA_022414735.1 Noturus placidus | reverse complement strand
GTGTGTGTGTGTGTGTGTGTGTGTGTGTGTGTGTGTGTGTGTGTGTCGTATTTTGTTCTTTGTGTGTCTGGGAACTTTATTGTCTATTTGGGTCTGTTTTGATTCATTTTCATATTCAAGTTTTTTAAATACATTTTATTATTATTATTTTTATGAGAAAAGTGTGTGTGTGTCTGTGTGTGTAAGTGGAGAAATGTGTCTGACATCGGTGTTTATACAGAATACATTGGAACCGGATTTAACATAACTAGTCTGAACCGGATTTAGCATCTAGTTTTAAGGACATGCCAACAATATATTTATGTCTTCCTAGAGGGTGGATGCGTACGTGCACAGATGCACGTATGGATGTGTGTGCACGTCTGTGGGTGTGTTCTTGATTGGATATTCTTGAGTTCATCTGTGTTTATACAGAATGTAACGAAATCCGGGGTTATTAATCTATATGATCTTTTTATTATCCTTTATTATCCTAACCCTTACATCTGTCAATCAATTTATCCTACCCTTCATAAAACCTGTCACCGGTCATTAATTTTTATCCTACCCCATCATAAACCTGTCACCGGTCATTAATTGTTATCCTGTCCCCATCCTGACCCATCATAAACCTGTCATCTGTCATTAATTCATTATCCTAACCCATCATAAACCTGTCATTGATTTATGACTGCCCCCCTTATAACCCCTCATAAACCTGTCACCTGCCAATGATTTACGACTGACCTTTGACCTAGACCTGTCAAAATCCAAGTTACAAGACATGGAAACTATCTTATATATCATATACGAAAATGAAATAATTTCAGCATAATTAATTAAATACTTAAAATCATCAATGTCTTACAAGTGTAAGACATTGCTGATTTTAAGTATTTAATTAATTATGACAGACAATTTCAGAGTCATTAATATTCAAGTAACCTTCCTACTAATTACCTTTATTATGTCTATTACTATACCTCTTGCAGCACTTTTAATATACCCCATGCACCTGGTCCCCCATGCACAATTGACACAGCAATCATTTTTCCTGCCAAGAAATATTCATCCAGCCTAATAGCTATCATAGAAAGTGTTAGATTTCCATGTATCTCGGGAATCCCCAAATGTCTCCCAGACCTCCATCAGCCTGGGAGGCTGTGGCTCAGGTGGTAGAGCGGGTTGTCCATCAATCGTAGGGTTGGTGGTTTGATTACTGGTCCGGATGATCCCACATGCCGAAGTGTCCTTGGGCAAGACACTGAACCCCAAGTTGCTCCTGATGGTAAGCTAGCACCTTGCATGGCAGCTCTGCTACCATTGGTGTGTGAGTCTGTGTGTGAATGGGTGAATGAGACACAGTGTAAAGTGCTTTGGATAAAAGTGCTATATAAGTGCCATTTACCTCCATCAGCCCTTTCAACCTGTTCTACCATTACTTCTATTAACTTTTAGTTCTGTGCTGCTATGAGCTAGAAAGTGTGGTTTACCACAGAGTTCAGGCCTGGAGAGTCCGAATGAACACATACACTGACACATATGTTCACAGAGACTTCTGGTTTTTTTTTTCCATTCAAAACAGAAGTATTTATACACATTGTACACACTGATAACAGCTGGTGAAGGTGCCAGCCAGATAGACAAAGCAAAACACACAGCACACTAAGAAAATAAGTCTTTTCAAGAGACAGAAAATACATGTTCCAACTATAAGACAGATGGTAGTTGATCAGTTTATTTAAAGAGGTAATTAAATGTATACATTTATCATAGGTATTTGATAGCACAGATACACACAAACAGAAACTATAACCCAGTATTCCCCATATACAAGATGTCTTAATAAAGTTCAAAATATGAGAGTACTTGATATAACAGAATTTCCTTTCAGAAAGTAAAGCCAAATCACACACTAACATGAACACATTCATTACACAGATTTTTCATTAACTGGTTCTCCTTTAAATAAACAATCACCATTTCAAATTAAATACATACCAACTGAATTGTATACCAGGTAGTGACTACTGGGAGATCCATCAAAAATGGGCAGATTATGCAGACAGCTCATTGGCAAAGTGAGAAATTCCCATCTTGGTCCACCCTCTTCAAACGTGCCAGCATCATCAGAGAACTTCACAAACATGTCTCTTTATTCCGAGTATGAGACAGGTTTAAATCCTCTGACTGCCCCATCCCACACATCGGATTATGTTGAATCTCCTGGCACGTAAAAACGCCAATCAAAAGATCAAAAGATCAATGGCAAGGGCCAGATTTAAAATAATGTCAGGAGCTGTTAAATTGCTTTTTTCCCTAGAAAGTGTAAAGAGTTTTTGATGTAATTGATGTAATCAGTATTTGTAGATTTTATACATTTTCATATATTTTTTTCAGTAAATATTTCCAATGAGGTTATTCACATGCAATTTTCACCAGACATCAGTATTAACTCAAGAAATCCGCAAATATAAATAATTCACAACATTAAAGTCCATAAAAAAATAATGTGTAATAAAGTTATATGACACGGGGAAAAAAGTATCGAACACGCAAAGAAAAAGCAGTTCTCCAAGGCAAGGTAAGGCAAGGAACCAACTGAAATTGGTAAGTAGTTAGAAAGTAATTATACCCTCTACCTGTTCAAATTAATATCAGCTGGGTAAGTAAATTGATGATCTATAAAAAGGCCATTCGATACCAAGGTGTCACACAAGAAACATCTCAAGATGGGTTAAGGCAAAGCACTCTCCCAAGACCTTCACAACCTTATTGTTGCAAAACATATTGATGGAATTGGATACAGACGTATTTCTAAATTTCTGAATAATCCAGAAAGCACCATTGGGGCCATTATTCGCAAGTTGAAGCAACATCATCCCCTCATCAACCGGCCACACACAGGAGCTCCTCGCAAGATTTCTGACCAGGGAATCAGAAGAGTAGCCCAAGAGTCAAGGGCTACTCAGAAAGAGCTACAGAAACACTTGGAGGAAACAGGTACTGTCGTCACAGAGAAAACAATAGGCAATGCACTCCACCGCCATAGCCTTTATGCATGCTCACCCTGCATGATTCCATTACTAAAGAAAAGTCATGTGAAAGCATGTTTAAAGTTTGCTACAACTCATTTGGACAAGCTTATGAAATACTGGGAGAGTGTAGTCTGGTGAGATGAGAGTAAAGTTGACATTTTTGGCTGTCATACTACACACCATATTTGGAGAAGAAATGACACTGTCACCACCCTAAAAACACTATACCATCAGTGAAGTTTGGAGGTGGAAGCATTGTGCTGTGGGGCTGTTTTTCATCGCATGGTACTGGCAGACTTCATACAATTGAAGGAATGATGAATGGAGCCCTTTACCGGAGGATTCTTGAGAAGAATTTGCTGCCATCCACGAGGATGATGAAGATGAGACGTGGGTGGTCCTTCCAGCAGGACAATGATCAAAAGAATAAAGCAAAGGAAACTCTCAATTGGTTTCAGAGAAAAAAAATCAAGATGTTAGAATGGCCCAGTCAATCACCTGACTCGAATCCAATTGAACAAGATTTAAAGGCGATATGTTTAGAAGAATTTCATGTGAATAACCTATATTTTCTATATGTTTTTTAGTAACTATATTTACTAAAAGGTAGTTTAATCTGTTCCAAAATACACTTAGCTGAGTAAAATTTAACACCTTAAACTCCAAGTACCATCAAGGTCTAGATTTACATTCCTCAATATATTTATTACATACATTAATTACATATTTTCTATTACTTTCACTGTAGATAGTGATTAATTCCTAGTGGTTACTACATTATTTTCATTATAAATATCTGAGATATCTGATAACTGAATAACTATCTAAGATATTAAGGAGTAAAACTATTTAGTACTTTTAAACATTCAACTTCTACTAGTGTTTAATCTCTTCATAGAAATGTATTAAAACTTAAAAAGGTCTAATATAAATAAATGCAAATTATTATATATTATATATAATTATTATGTAAATTATTTATAAATTAAATATAATTTTTGCACAGGTAAAAACTCCCTCTTGTGTACTGAGTAAATAGGATTAATCATACATATGATTTATTTGGTGCAGCATTAGAAGTGTGGAGTGATATGTATATGTTTTATCCATGTCAGGTTTGTTAGATGGCACATGTAATTATACTTGCAATAACATGTAACTGTTCGTGTGTGTGTGTGTGTGTGTGTGTGTGTGTGTGTGTGTGTGTGTGTGTGTGTGTGTGTGTGTGTGTAACCAGTATGTGCCTCTGGTTGTTTAACTTGAAGCTGCCCATAAATAATATAATTAAATTGCTCTAAAAATCTTCCCTTTGAAGCTAATTAATTAAGATGCTATTATTTACTCATTGAGAGGTTAATGACTGCCATTAGAAACATAGGCAACATCCACCATCATTAGCCGAACTCAGTTATTTTGTCAATTTTGGTTATTTACTGTGTGGAAGATTAATGAACACTGATACTGGCACAGATGCTAATTAACTTTACAAACATAACACTATCTATCACTGCTTGTGACTGCAATACACACATGCAAACAACATAATGCAATCTTCCTCTAGCCTTGTTTTACAAGTAATAAATTATCCATATATGGCTTCAACATCATCACAGACTAGCAGTACTGTTTAAAGTATAAGAGGAAACTGAGACACAGCTGGAAGTGCTTCTAATGCCAAAGAATTCTAACACACTATATTCATAAAACATAATGCTTCTGGATTATTCGCAGCATCTATGCTAAGCATGGTCTTAATCCTGATTTTACCCCTAATCTAATCTACTATACTTTGGTGAACATTTGTAGCCAAGTTTGGGAATAAACCTGCATTTTGTGAATTTCTTCCCCAGGAAGACTAAGGCATAACTAAGAGTTAGCATAACTCTGGCATTCATAATCTCTGAGATGTTTGATTCATAGCCTACTGTATAACGACTAAGTTCAATAGTCAGGGAAACATGGTTGTTGCAAGCAAGGGGTGCAAATGCACCTGTTCCCAGACCATAAGGTAGCTTGTGATGACTGTATTAAAATTATATTGTTTAACTGCTGTTGGATTATAATACATAACACAAGATACTCAACAGACTGAAATCAATTAGTGAGCAAGATGTGTGCTAATTCATTAGTACACATCTTACTCACTAATTGAAACCCACACTAATCTCACATGGGCCCTGTGTGGGTTAGCCAGCAGCAGTTTTGCCCTATGGGTCCCCTATGTTGGCTTTCTGCAGGCAAGCCCACAGTTGGGCTTGCCCATAGTCCATAGGCCTACAGCAGTGTTGCTCTTTTGGGCCCAAATGAGGCTTTTCTGTGGCCAAGCCGCAAGTGGGTTAACCTACAACAGTTTTTCCCTTTGGGACCACCATGAGGGTTTGCTGTGGGCAACCCACTGTGTCTACAAAACATTACATTTAATCCATTGTTTTAAGATTAGATGCCAGGGGTACTCAAACATTTTTATTTACAGTCCATATGTGCATGTTGCATATGCTGCAATTTTATGTAGACTAATATATTTAAGTAATAATTGATAGTAGAAGTATATTTTAAGGAACATAATTTATTTGTTGTATGGGTAAATGATTCTACAATGAGCTGTATTCAAAAGTAAAGAGTGATAATTCAGGTTTGAGATAATAACAAGTGATAAAACCCCAAATATGATTTTAAAAATGCACTGTATATTGTTCCAACAGTATTTCTGATGTACATTGTATGTACAATTCTTCAGAACAATCTGCTTTGGGCAGACCTTAAGTAACTTCAAATTACACTTGGTTAAGATGTCATTTTAGTTTTATTGTGAATTATTAATTAATTTGATCAATTACAAAGTTACTTCCTGTTTAGTATGAAAAGTCATCTTTTTGTTTCACTGGCTGATCTGCGGGTGGAACCAGAGGGGTACTGGCCCCAACTGAAATCTGATTGGTCCCTGATATACCTTTGTCCTGTCAATCATCGCTGAGCTATGTCAGAGCGCTCCATTATTCCACTTAAAGCCTAGTTCACAACAAGGGCATAACAATGGACATATGGAAACAACCCCCCGCAACCCCCCCCCCCATCCAAAGTTTGATACATAAAATTAGCATATTTACAACATAGTTTTAGGATTACAGTTACCATTTAAATTCATGACTTTTAAACAAACTCAGAAAGGATGGTTACCTACAACACTATATACTGTATGTTGTAAATACAATTTCCCCACTGATGCTTCCAAGCAATGCTGTGCTGCCTGCATTGTGAACAGGTACCATTATTTTCCCAGATGAGCAATGACAGACTTAGATGATCATTTTAATTTGATAAACTGAATATTCTGTTTGTGAAACTGGTGTCATTTATTATGTTAATATCATCTTGCTGTTTAGCTTGCTATGTAATAAGTGTACAAAGTGTACAACAATATAAAGTGGTAATCTGAAACATTAGCTATGTAAAGGGTACTGGAATTTTCTTTTCTTCATTCTAAATACAAACTGCCATAACATAATGGATAGTTACAATATGGCCACAACTCAGACCTTAGTTCCATATCTCTCGTTGCCAAGCTAGCACATCTCAGCATTATGCTGGCCTTATATTTGTAAAATCACTTAGTTGTCCTTGTCCAAATGTAGTGTAAAGGAACGAAATGCTATGCAACTTTCCTCATTTTCACTTGCATTTATAACAGTCTGTCACAAGGTGAGGGTTCACAACGAACTCGGCGGGAGGATATGCAAGTAAATGTAACGTTAATGGTCAAAAACTCGTACTGACGTTAGCCTAGCCTACTTCATGGGTGTGCAAATGTCAAAAGTTAATTGACGTTCTTAAGAACAAACCAAGCCATGGCATGATGCCTTCTATACTAAGCTAAGGTTACCTACTATATAGGTATCTAATTACTTACTGTCTGAAAAAAACTTGCATGTTCTGCCGCACTTTTCTACGCTTGGCTGCTGTCTCCATTTCTTACAGATTGAGCTGCTAAAATATATCAACAAACATGCATTGAGTATGGGTGCAACAAAGTGTACAATTGGAGGGGGGGCACATACCTATTTTCCTTAACAAACGGAAATATATTAAAAAGGAAGAGATATAAATAGATGAAGAAAAGACAGATCCGTTGGCAGGGGTCATTAAAGGGGGTCATATAGAAAATATTTTGTACTGTATATTGGGGGGACAGATTGGTATTTCCCCAACAACAAAGAATGCGTGGTTACGCCCATGCCTACTTCATTTTAAGCCCAACATGATTTTAAGCCCAATTTGCAAGTTGCCAAGATTGTCGACAAACATCCTTTGATCACAGGCAACTCGGCGAGCAATCAGCAGTTGTTCGTTATGTGTGAACTACTCGCTATGTTCATTCGTTATATGTGAAGGACACATTGCTGGGTCATCGGCAGCACCACACAGATATTTGGCATGCTAAATATCTGGTGCTGTTGGGCGACTCCACATCCTGTGGTGTGAAAAGTGTCGTCACTGGCAGTGATTGCAACTATGAGCTACAACAGTGGTTCCCAACCATGGGAGCTCGGAGAGATGGGAAGCGGAGCGCAAATTGTTTTAAAAAAATAAACAGACAGCGCATCATTTGTGTACTCAGTGTATTTTATTGCTTTTGAAATAGAATGTGCATAAATGAAAAACCCCTTGTTCCCTCTCCCTCTGTATTTTCATTTAGCTGGGAAGAGGCGGAGCTTAGCCTGCCTTTTATCTAGCTGTCAGTACTGCCAACTTAGCGACTTTTCAGACCCCTTTAGCGACTTTTTTTTTGCAAAAGAATAAAAGCACCTAGTGACAAATCTAGTGACATTTAGCAACAAACCTTAGAAACTTTTCAAATGTCACCAGTACTGTCCTGCAAGCATGAGGTCTTGCTTTCCCGCTGCACTCACACCTCTCTCTGTGTCTGCTCTGTGCAGTGAATGGTTGAGAGCCAGAGATTTAACAAAGTCATGGCTAACGAGATGTGCCCTTTGACCCACTATACATAATTCGTATGTGAATGTTTTTAGCATGCAAGATGAATGGATTGCAACATGTTTTACATGTAAAATAGTATGTTATTACAAACTAGTTCTCTTGTTCAAAGTAGTTATAGTGTTCAAAAACATTTTTGATCATTCATGTTCCATACCTGTCTTTAAATAGTTTTATAAAAGTCATAAAAGTTATTTTTTAAAAATCATAAAAGTTATCAAAAGTAATTTAAAAAGTCCTTTTGTTTTTGGCAAAACAAAAGTTGTTAAAGGGCTCTGAAAAGTCACTAAGTTGACAACACTTCTGCACTGACACTAGATAAAAGGCAGGCTACTTTCATATAGTGGTGAGGCCTAATGGCGCTGTTATGCTGTGCACTGGATTTTCATATCTACCAGAGCTCTCAATATATGGTTCAAGGCTTTACTTAAAAAAAAAATTACCCATGCATTGTTGTTAAATATTGGGGTACACATAGATTTTTGTAACATTTATTTGTGTTTCAGCTGCAAACTTGGATGGTGCAGGTTCACAGGAAGACAGCTGCATTTTATGCCGGTGGGCTCAATTTTCTGAATACAAAGGGGCATATTTTCTACGAAGGTTGGAGATTGCAAATAAAGCAACCACATTGAAGGTAACATTAGGCCTAGCACTTTCCACCAATATCCACCAATGTGACTCATCATACTAACCTCCACACCGCTATGGATCCTGACTATGCTTACAACAACATCATGGCAATAATGATAGTTTTGGGGAAACACCTGCAGCTGAGTTCCTGACAGCGGAGCATTTGGTGCACAGTAGTCTCCAGTACACCAGTGCATGAGGTGTATCCTGAAGTCTTTGCCCTATGGCCAGATCAAATCAGAAACCATCAGAATGGATATTAGGCAAAATAATCCACAACAAAATGGGAGACTTTGAAATGGTCTGCACTTATATAGCGCTTCCCCAAATTTCCAAATAAACAATGTTTACACAAAAGCAGTGTTTGAGCAGCTACCCAAGCTTTGAGATGTGATGCTTGATATAACTGAGGATGCTATGCTGAAACACTGATTGAAATAACCTTTGTTGAATCAGTAGAGACTGTTAATTTTGTAGTGAGTTTAGTCATTTAAACCAGTTCTTAGCACAATTAATCATGCCAATGTAATCCTACAATCACCAAAGCTGAATGTGTGAGAAGCACGTCATGGAGTCACATCTGACAAAGAGCAACTGTCAATATATCAGCAAACAGGTTTTCATGATGTCAATGAAAAAGGAAATAAACTTGCCCAAAAAATGGATATTAGGCCCACCTTCACAGAGCATCATATATGCATGAGGCATTGAAACAAGAGGAAAAGTTTAAAGTGAACATTTTAAATTGTTTACAGGACACTTCAACAGAGAGACAGAGGAAAGTTTTGCTCTCTGCAGAATATTTAATGATCACTTTGGTCTTTTAATTGACATCAGTGGCGTGAGTCAGAGTGGCTGCTGATCGGCGACAGTAGAGGTGAAGCTGTGTTGAAGCAGTGCATCTCTAATTGGACAGAGGAAGCAATCTACCTGCGTGAAGTTGGCCCCTCACCAATGCAAAATGTCAGCAAAATAGTCTCAATCGTTTGTGCTACATTTGTGCCGGTTTGTGCAGTAAAAAAATCTGTTTGTGCTGCTTTCGTTCATGAGATATTAACAGAAGGTTTATAGTTCATCCTGTGGTCACTCAGCCCCCCCCCCACTCCAAATTAATCCGAAATAGTCTCAATCGTTTGTGCTGCTTTGTGCCGACTGTCTTTTTTTTAACAATACAGTTGAAATAACACTGTAAAATAAAAACGACAAACCACATTAAATAGTGACATTCGTTTAATTGTTACATATCCACTGTGCATTTTCAACTTGTAAGGGACACCACGGATCACAGGATGTGTGAAATGTAACACGAACACGAGCAAAGTGCTTGTTGACCCAGGCAAACAGTAACTGGTAAGTGTTTCTTTCTGGATTTTTTAGTTGAAACTAGCTTTAGCACCGATTGTCTGATAGAAGCTGTAACTGTGCTCTATTGTTGCTAGACTAAAGCTAACTCAGATTCGGTTTCGGTTGGCAGTTGCTCGTTCACGCGACTACCCTTTGTTTTGCTGATTAGAGAGGCATGCTCAGCTGTGAATCACAGCAGTATTTAATAATTAAGAAGCACTGGGGCGGAAGTGTCAGTGGAAGCGTCAGCCCTTGTTTGAAGACCGAGCTCGTGTAAAGACCTGAGAGTCTACCTGTGCGAGTCCACCGAGCAAGGACACAGACAAGACACCACTCGCGCTTCTAAGTATACTTTTTCTCCCTTTATTTCTCTTACCGTCTACCTGTTTACACTCACTTACATGTGTCATCAGTTTATCCCTGTTATTTGCCACAGGCGCAGACCGCAGCATACTCCCAGAAACGTACGCAACTTGGACCTACGCTCTCTGAATGTGGCCTCTGCAGGTTCCCCCTCCTTCTCGATCGGACTTTGGAACTGCAAATCTGCTGTCAACAAAGCAGATTTCATTCCCGCCTTTGCGACACACTCAAACCTCAGCGTGCTGGCTCTGACTGAGACCTGGATCCATGCTGAGAACACTGCCACACTTGTTGCCCTGGCCTCCAGCTTCAACTTCTCCCATACCGCACGTCCAAACATACGAGGGGGTGGTACAGGTTTGCTTCTCTCCAAAACATTGAAATTTACATGTCTTTCTCCCTCTTGCTCATACACTTCCTTTGAATATCATGCGGTTACAGTCACTGACCCTGCCAAAATGCACGTTCTTGTTGTTTACCGTCCTCCAGGTCAACTGGGGAAGTTCATCAATGAATTTGACACGCTACTGTCCACCATCCCAGATGATGGAACTCCTCTTCTGGTCCTCGGTGATTTCAACATTCATCTAGACAAGCCACAAGCAGCTGACTTTCTTGCTCTCCTTCCCACATTTGACCTCAAGCAGTTCACCACACCAGCAACCCACAAAGCCGGCAAACAACTTGACCTCATCCTCACACGTAATTGCACCACACACAATCTTCTCATTACTCCTCTTCACACCTCTGACCATTTCTTTATCCAGTTCTCTATTACTCTCCTCTCACCCCCTTCACTGTCTCCTCCCTCTGTCTCCTTTTGGCGCAATCTTCGCTCCCTTTCCCCCTCCCATTTCTCCTCCATGGTCACAACCTTACTTCCCACTGAGAGCCACCTCTCCACACTTGATTTAAACACTGCAACTGACATGCTATGTAACACCCTAACATCTTCTCTCGACAGCATCTGCCCCCTAACCTCCAGACCTGCTCACATATCACTCTCTAGCCCTTGGCTCTCAGAAGCTCTGCGTAACAGCCGGGCCAAACTAATAGCATCTGAAAGGCAATGGCGCAAATCTAACAACCAACTGACCTAACCAATTACCAGACACTCCTCTCTTCTTTTTAAAACAGCATCTCTACTGCTAAAGCCACATACTACCAAGAGAAGATTGGTAGTTCTCCCAACACCCGCACTTTTTTCAAAAACTTTTCAACTCTTCTCTGTCCCCCTCCTCCACCTTCCCCTACCTCTCTCACTGCAGATGACTTTGCCACTTTCTTTTCCAACAAGGTCACATCAATTAGGAACCAGTTCTCAACCCTAGACGTACATAGACCGGCTCCTCCTCCATGTAACTCTCAACTGACTTCCTTCTCTCCCCTCTCACAGACTGATGTCGCTAAACTCCTCCTCTCTAGTCGTCCCACAACCTGTCCTCTTGACATCCCTTCTCACCTTCCTCTGTCCATCTCTCCCACACTGTTACCTGCACTCACACACATTTTTAACACATCCCTCTCTACTGGCACATAC
>JAFFST010051248.1:65647-76243 GCA_022414735.1 Noturus placidus | reverse complement strand
GAGTAGGTCCAGCGATGTAATTCATAAGGGATTTACCTGACCATTACCAACAAGATAAAGCATCTGCGTAATGTTCCCAAATTACCCCTGATAGCACAGACCCGGAATGTCACGTTTTACTCCCTTCCTCAATATAAACAGCACATGGCCATGTTTATTTACAAGAGTACTTTAGAGTACTATTACCGAGGGAGCTCTGTGTTTGCACGGAATTACACTAGCTCATGTTCTCTGAACCTATAATTATTATGCACCTTATTATATGAATCTCATCGGTAATCCCACACCTCCCATCACAGGTCAAACTGAACCAGCTGTAACACAGCTTTATTTGCTAACACGATTTGTTTTAAGCGGACCTTTTACAGATTTTCTAA
Organism: Noturus placidus; assembly: GCA_022414735.1. Taxonomy (NCBI): domain Eukaryota; kingdom Metazoa; phylum Chordata; class Actinopteri; order Siluriformes; family Ictaluridae; genus Noturus; species Noturus placidus. The sequence goes on along the minus strand of JAFFST010051248.1, from coordinate 75,866 downwards.
ACAAATTTCCATGTTCAGTAAATCCACAAATCCAGTCACTGTATCCTCAACAGATCATGAACAATGACCTTCATAAAAATGCATAAATAAATAAATAAATAAATCTCTTCCGCTTTGTGTGTGCACTAAGGGACCAAATCAACTAACATGGTGTTAGCATGGAATGATTTACCATATGAATAATTATTATTATTTATTATTATTATTATTATTATTATTATTATTATAAATAAAACAAGCAAGATATACAAACAGATTCATACAGAGGGTTTGCTAAAATATTTTTTATTTATTTGTGTAAATGTAATTATACATAAGTATCAATTGAATAATAATTTGAATCATACAGTGCCCTCCAATAATATTGGCACCCTTGGTAAATATGAGCAAAGGAGGCTGTGAAAATTTGACTTTATTGTTGAAACTTTTGATCTTTTGAGCAAATACTCTGCTCTCATGGATATCAAACAATTGCAAACAAAACATGGGTTTGTTAAAAAAATGTTAAATATAGGTGTGCAACAATTATTGGCACCCTTTTAGTCAGTACTTTGTGCTACCTTCCTTTGCCAAGGTAACAGCTCTGAGTCTTCTCCTATAATGCCTGATGAGGTTGGAGAACACATGGCAAGGGATCTGAGACCATTCCTCCATACAGAATCTCTACAGATCCAGTGTTGATGCATGACTTCTGCTTTTAGTAAAGCCTTAATATGTGGATGTAGTGGCGAATGGTGTTGATTGCCAAAGGTTTACCAAAGTATTCCCGAGCCCATGTCAGGATCTCCATTATAGACTCATGATGGTTTTTAAGACAGTAACGTCTGTGGGATCGGAGATCATGAGCATTCAGAAGTGGTTTTAGGCCTTGCCCTGTTTGCACTGTGTTTTGATTGGATTCCTTGAATCTTTTAATTATATTGTGCACTGTAGAAGGTGAAATGCTCCAAATCCGACTGATTTGTCTTTGTGGAATGCTGTTCTCAAAGTGTTGGATTGTTCACTGACGCATCTGTTTGCAGATTGCTGAGCCTTGACCCATTCTTGCTCTTGAAGGACTGGGCCTTTTTTGCAGTTCCTTATATACTATGATTAGACGATTGCCTCACCTGTTTTACATCACCTTCTTATTTCCACTTCACATCGCTATTAGTTCTAAATTGCCCCAGTCCCAACTTTTTTGGAACGTGCCACCTGCACCAATTTCAAAATACGCGTTTACCTTCAAAAAACTATGCAGATGATTAGGTCAAACATCAAATACCTTGTCTTTATACATGTTTTGTTTAAATATAAGGTCACAGTACATTTACAAATCACTCCTCTTTGGTTTTAGTAGCATTTTCCACACTATCCCAACTTTTTTGGTATTGCGCAAAAAAAAAAAAAAAAAAGTCCATGGGAATATTCTTCAAATATATTTTTCTCATGTGAATTCATAGGGGTGCCCATAATTGAGACACATATATTTAAAGTTTTTTGGGATAAACCTGTGTTGTATTTGCAATTGTTTGATATCCATGACAGCAGAGTATTTTTGTGAATTTTAAAAAATAAAAATAAAGATCAAAAGGTTAAACAATAAAGACCATTTTTCACAGCCTTCTTTGCTCTTTTTTACCAAGGGTGCCAATATTACATTTACATTTATTCATTTAGCAGACGCTTTTATCCAAAGCGACTTACAAATGAGAGCACACTCACACACCAATGGTAGCAGAGCTGCATGCAAGGTGCTAGCTTGCCATCGGGGCAACTTAGGGTTCAGTGTCTTGCCCAAGGACACTTCGGCATGGGATTACCTGGGCCAGGATTCGAACCACCAACCCTACGATTAGTGGATTAGTGGACAACCCGCTCTACCGACTGAGCCACAGCCGCCCCTAGTGGAGGATACTGTAATTAATGGAATAAAGTCAGGTCTGCAAAGTGACATGAAAGTCTTTGAGAGTTTACATTGGGGTTTTTTCATGATTAAATGGGCTTTGGAAATGTGCTTTATAAACATTATTATTATTATTATTATTAAATGAAAACTAAGATGTTTTAGTGTAATAGGGTCATGGTGCTTACCTTTTCCTCCATGGCATTGAAGGCTGGAAGTTCATTTTCACTAAAAAAAAAAACAAAAAAATAAATAAACAGGACAGACAGCGATCCAGAAAGTCTCACACACACACACACACACACACACACACACACACACACTTTTTAGACATAAATTCAACAAAATTGCAGCGTTATTTCATCACTCTGTCAACAGGAAAATTATTCCTCCAATTGTTATTTTGCTTTCCTCAGGGAAATGTCTATAAAATCACAACATGTCCCAGTAAAAGCTTAAATATTATTTTATTCAGATAAGTTTATGTAAAACATTAAAGTGGCAGTACTGCAGGGGAACTAGTACAAACCAATAAATTGTCTAACTGTCATGTTGCTGAGGTCACACACAGGCACTTGTGGACCAAAAAAGGGAAACAATCTGTTCCACAGGAAGTGGACTCGCTAGATAAATTTGCATCACTATGACAACAGGTCACCCGTGACGCCACTAGGCTCAACCCGGTTCAAAGTATGGAATCACTGACATTTACACAAACAGGAAATGATAACATTCCATGTCAGATATCTGGGGTCATTTGGTGTCACTTCGTAGCAGGGTTGAGAGTGGACACTACAACAGTGCTGTCGAATAAATGGTCTGCACTTATATAGCGCTTTTATCCAAAGCTTTACACTGTCTCTCATTCACCCACTCACACACCAGTGGTACCAGAGCTGCCATGCAAGGTGCTAACTTGCCATCGGGAGCAACTTGGGGTTCAGTGTCTTACCCAAGGACACTTCGGTATGTGGAGTCATGTGGGCCGAGAATCGAATCACCAACCCTATGATTAGTGGACAACCCGATCAGCTCTACCAACTGATTCACAGCTGCACCTAATACTAGCTTGAGACATGGGTTTAACGTGCCCGGTCCTTCCCTCTGGTTAAATCCTCACTCATTATCAGATAAAATGAAGTCTGTTAGACTGCTGTTACATGAGGGACTAAATCAACACCAGTGTATACTTCAGGGATGCCTTTTACCCAGAAGGCATTGTGAACTGACACAATTTCCTTTTGGAAATAACTCTAATATAGGAAAAAAATCATAATTATGAGCGACAGTCACATAGACATAGCCATAAAAGTGCATCTTCATCACTCCCCTGCTGCTGTGTCCCACGCACTCGAGTCACATTACATGCCATATTACACATGTTTTATATAGTCTTTATAGGGGAAAAGGTGTGTCATATGGGACACTCCGAGGACTGACTATAGTGAGGTATGTGTAGTTCACTTTATACAGCTTGTATAGTGAATAAGGACTGTTGTTTTGGACAATAGGACTTAAGTACACGTTGGTCCACGGAACAACTCGGCTTACCGTGCACAACATATGCTACCCTGGTTACAGGAAGTGAGACAACATCGTATGGAATATCTGAGAGAGAGAGTTAACTTTCCACCATGAAACAAAACCATAAGTATACAGAATACCCATAATGCTATTCACAGATGGACAGTACAGTGAATAAGTGTGGTTTGGAACACATTCATCATCCAAATGGTGGTGGTTAGGTGGTGGTATTTATTGCCATCTATAGTTTACGTTTATGGCATTTGGCAGATGTCCTTAAACACAGCAGCTTACATTTATCTCATTTATACAGCTGAGCAATTGAGGGTTAGGGGCCGTGCTCAAGGGCCCGGCATTGGCAGCTTGAATTCTTAACCACTGAGCTACCATCCCACCTATAGTGCAGTGTTGATTTTTCCAATACTCCATGCACTATATAAACCACATCAACCATCAGTAGTCCATCCATTGTGGATATGATGCTTATTCACTATACTCTATTTGAATCTGTGGGTTGCATTAGGTGTATTCTGTGTATCCATGGTTTTGTTTTGATGAGGGAAATGAGGGAAATTCTCTCTCTCTCTCTCTCTCTCTCTCTCTCTCTCTCTCTCTCTCTGTGTGTCTGTGTGTGTGACATTCCACATAATATTATCTCCCATCTTGTAGCCAGTGTAGCAAATCTAGAGTGCTGTGTTCACTTGCTGGCTTGTTCCGTTGTTTACCGAGACGATAAGCGTTCACTTCCCTTCTTCGGCTAATCCCACCCATCTCTCTCACAGCAGGGGTGTTTGACATTACCCTCTCCAAAAACCCTACCCTTTTCCCACCTGTTATTTACCATTTCACAGGCATACGCTCTCTAAATTTCTAACATCCTTCTAACATCCCCACTGCCAGAACACAACCTTTTTTCTTTGTAACCCTATGATTGTGGTTTCCTGCACTGCCAGCCACATGTGGCACCCTATAAATATCCCATAATACTCGACTGTTTAAGAAGCCTGGGAAAGCCACAAGCATCCCTGGCAGAGGAAGAGGGAGCAGTTGAGGTATACAGAAGAGAACAGGCTGTAAGGGTGTATAAAAGTGTGAATATACAGAGTAAACAGATGTATAGAAGAGTAGAGATTTTTGTAGAGGAGTGCAGAAATATGTAGTGTGGGTAGAAGACTATAGTGATGTCTTGAAAAATAACAGGAGTACAGAGGTGAATAAAGGAGAACAGAGGTGTGAAGAAGAGTACAGAGGTGTATAAAGGAGTACAGAGGTGTGTAGAGGAGTACAAAGGTGTATAAAGGAGTACAGAGGTGTGTAGAGGAGTACAGAGGTGAATAAAGGACTACAGAGGTGTATAGAGGTGAATAGAGGAGTACAGAGGTGTATAGAGGAGTACAGAGGTGAATAAAGGAGTACAGAGGTGTGTAGAGGAGTACAGAGGTGTATAGAGGAGTACAGAGGTGTATAAAAGAGTACAGAGGTGTGTAGAGGTGTACAAAGGTGTACAGAGGTGTGTAGAGGTGTACAGAGGTGTGTAGAGGTGCGTAGACGAGTACAGAGGTGCGTAGAGGTGTATAGAGGTGCGTAGAGGAGTACAGAGGTGCGTAGAGGAGTACAGAGGTGCGTAGAGGTGTACAGAGGTGCGTAGAGGTGTGTAGAGGAGTACAGAGGTGCGTACAGAGGTGCGTACAGGAGTACAGAGGTGCGTAGAGGAGTACAGAGGTGCGTAGAGGAGTACAGAGGTGCACAGAGGAGTACAGAGGTGCACAGAGGAGTACAGAGGTGCGTAGAGGAGTAAAGAGGTGCGTAGAGGTGTACAGAGGTGTACAGAGATGTGTAGAGGAGTACAGAGATGTGTAGAGGAGTACAGAGGTGCGTAGAGGAGTACAGAGGTGCGTAGAGGAGTACAGAGGTGCGTAGAGGTGTACAGAGGTGTGTAGAGGAGTACAGAGGTGCGTAGAGGTGTACAGAGGTGCGTAGAGGTGGTACAGAGGTGCGTAGAGGAGTACAGAGGTGCGTAGAGGAGTACAGAGGTGCGTACAGGAGTACAGAGGTGCGTAGAGGAGTACAGAGGTGCATAGAGGTGTACAGAGGTGCGTAGAGGTGTACAGACGTGTGTAGAGGAGTACAGAGGTGCGTACAGAGGTGCGTACAGGAGTACAGAGGTGCGTAGAGGGGTACAGAGGTGCGTAGAGGGGTACAGAGGTGCGTAGAGGAGTACAGAGGTGCGTAGAGGAGTACAGAGGTGCGTAGAGGTGTACAGAGGTGCGTAGAGGTGTACAGAGGTGTGTAGAGGAGTACAGAGGTGCGTACAGAGGTGCGTAGAGGGGTACAGAGGTGCGTAGAGGAGTACAGAGGTGCGTAGAGGTGTACAGAGATGTGTAGAGGAGTACAGAGATGTGTAGAGGAGTACAGAGATGTGTAGAGGAGTACAGAGGTGCGTAGAGGAGTACAGAGGTGCGTAGAGGTGTACAGAGGTCGTAGAGGAGTACAGAGGTGCGTAGAGGAGTACAGAGGTGTACAGAGGAGTACAGAGGTGCGTAGAGGAGTACAGAGGTGCATAGAGGTATACAGAGGTGCGTAGAGGTGTACAGAGGTATACAGAGATGTGTAGAGGAGTACAGAGGTGTACAGAGGTGTGTAGAGGTGTACAGAGGTGTGTAGAGGAGTACAGAGGTGTATAAAGGAGTACAGAGGTACGTAGAGGATATAAATAAGAAAAGCATACAGAGTAATACAGAGAACAGAAGTAAAAAAGAAAAGATTTCACATTTAGACAGATTATAGTGGACTATGTGTATAAAGGGTATATATTCATAAAGGGTGTATGAATGAGTGTAGGAGTTAACGCAGGAAAAGGACGGCGTATGGTGGGGTACGTAGAAGTAGTATATATATAAATTATATATATATACACACATATATATATATATATATATATATAGAGAGAGAGAGAGAGAGAGAGAGAGAGAGAGAGAGGTGTATTATTGGAATATTTGGGGAAATAAAGAGAAGACAATAGCAGTAGAGGAAGGAGGAGAGAAGTACACTATGGTACAGATGGGTAAGGACATATACAGTGTTCTGTAGAAGTGTATAAAGATGTATAAATCTGTCAGGTCTAGACTCTTACTGCAGGAAGCCGAAACGGTCCACCACTTTGTAGAGGTCATAGTTCGCCTCCTCCCACGGCTCAACCGAACCTCCTTCCACACCCTGAGGAGAAAAGGAAGTCAGTGGGGGGCTTAGTTTTAAAAAAAAAATAACCAGCCTGTTAGATTGAGGCCAAGAAGCCAAGGTGATAAATGCTCATAAATATGCATGCATATTAATATCAGATCCATGGAAATGTACAGTGTGAAGGCATCATGCTAGGTGGAATTTAGTGCCATGTACCCGAGTGGCCTTGGTACAAGTTTGGGCTGGGCGTAAAAACTCAGTCCCTAAAAGTCAGAAAACTTGCTTTTTATTATATTTATTATTATTATTATTATTATTATTATTATTATTATTATTATTATTATTAATATTGAACTTTAACATAGTAACCGGCTTGTAACACATCAAACCTAATATACTTGCACAGAATTATTTATTTAATTAAAAAAATATTTTCACGTCAACCCAACGTTCGTTCGGTTTGACATGAAATCAGAAATCACAAGCTAAGGAATCAATAACGTTTTATTATCTTATCGTGGAGAAGATTTCCTGAGGATCCGGGATTCTCCGTGCAAAAGTTGGTATTAGCAACTTGTCTTCGCGCGAGAGTCGTTTTCTTAAGTGTCTCAAAGACAGAGTTGTGCGAAGTTGATGCAACAGCTGAAGCTTTTCCAACATAAATGTACCACAACCTTTTCCTGGCATTACACACACACACACACACACAAGTACAGAAGGTTTCTTATAAATAAACCACACGTACACACATTAGGCGAGGCTACAGTAACGATCTAGGGTAGACTAAAAAGACTGCTGTTTTCATCCATGCGCGCACACACACATACTTATCCTCTTATACTTCTAGTAGAGATGCTGAACAAACACACACACACACACACACACACACACACACTAGCAGTGTGTGTGTGTTTAAGTCTATTAAATACCTCCATAACTTTGATCAATACACATCATAGTCAGGGCATAACTCAGTTAACAGGATCACATTCAGTTCTAACAAACATTTCTATATTTATACATCTACTCTTATTTTATACACTGCCAATCTCAGATGTGACCTAATATTCAAATCAATCATGAATTCAAAGTCATGCATTTGAGACGCCCAACCTGCCCATATAAAACTGTGATTTGCATTACAGCCCGCACTAACAAAATCTTCTGGCCAATCAGAACTGACAAATCAGCATAGCGTTGCTCTAAAATAATTAATTTTTTTTAAATAATGCATTTAAATATTGTTCGTTTAAAATTGTAGAGTATTTTAAATCTGTCTTTCAGAGTGTGATATAAAACAGCACTATCTTTAAAATGAATATTTTATTCAAATGTGAATATTTATAGAGAACAAAAAGACCATATTTAAGATATTATTTAAGATATTTACTCAATATGGTGCATCAAAGACACACGCGAATCAAAGAGGGCTTTAACTCAATGTGCACTGAGATGATGTCACATGATCTGCGGTAATTCTGAAAAATTACAAGCTCCTCAGAATATGGCAGAGTTTGCTTGTTTTTGCGTAAATTTTTACAATCACAAAATCACGTCATCCTGGAGGAACTGATGAGAAGATTTTTTTTTGTTTTTGAGACTAGTTTTTTTAAATAGGGAGTGCAGCGTATGAGAAATTGAGTGCAGGAGTGATACATTACATGTACTGAAAACAGAACGCAACAATGAATGATGTACATGGAGCAGAGGAGCCGTAAACAACGTCTCATAAAGCTGCAGTGCAATAAAGTTGGAATTAAAGACACGGGCTTGGGAACCTAAATCCCATATTAAAAACAGATATTGCTTCCATCCTTCATCATGTCATCCATACAGCTACCCATTAATCTTTCTATCTATCCATCCATCCCTCAATAATCGATGTAACCACATGCATGACAAGTCCTCACACTGTTTCATAAGGCCTTTGTGTAGGGGTGTGTGTGTGTGTATAAGGAGAGCAGAAAGGATATTAGGAACTAATTAATGAGCATGTCAGTCACCTAATGGACAGCCATGCCTACACTCAATTTCACTCCAAAGTGTCCTGGACTATGGGGACAAGCCAAGACAACCAAAGACCATTAAACACACACTCATGCCCACATACAGCATTCTGTATAGAGATCAAAATGCACTAAAAGTATAGTTCAAAACCAGAATTTTAGGAAATTCGGGTTCGAACGGAGTGGGACGTGAAGATGGAGGCTCCTGCTGATTTCGATTAAAAATTTAATTAATTTGCACTTTTTGGTCATATAATATACTTTAACTTATTTTAGTCCTTATCTTTGCTTATAATTTGAATTTTTTGTCACGTTAAAATGTCTGGAAAGAATACGAAAACCCGAGGACGCATTCAAACACGACTGGGGCCGAGTGCGCGCGCCGTGAGCGTGTCCCCCTCTCCCCCTGAATCCACGTTGCCGAGCGGTGACTTTGATCTCGCTGCATTCAAGCTCGAGCTGCTGGCTTCATTGAGGAAGGATATCGCTGATATTATGAAAACGGAGCTCCGGGAGATTATCAGGGAAGAGTTGCCTGCTATCCAGCTTGAGCTGCAGGCTGTGAAAACACAGCAGGTTAAAGGTAGGGATGATGCCGAGGCCGCCATTTCAGCACTGAAAGATTCGGCTGGAGGGCTCGAGGACGCGCTCATTCATGACATGGCACACATGAAGTCTACCATCGAGTCTCTCACTGAGAACGTGAATCAATTACAGAATAAATGTGAGGATTTGGAGACGAGGTCGCGGCGCAATAACGTTCGAATAATGGGAGTTCCAGAAGGTTCTAATACAGGTTCCATTGCTGCTGTAGCGGCCTTGTTAAAAGAGGCGTTTGGTCTGGAGAAGGAGCCGGTTTTGGACCGGTCCCACCGGACCTTTCAGCCGAAGCCCAAGCCTGGTGAACGACCACGAGCTATTGTGTGTAGATTTCATTATTATAGTGAATGCGCTGATATTTTATGGCGCGCGAGAGAGCTCCAGCGGATTAAAGTGAAGAATTTGATTATCTCCGTTTTCCCTGATTACACACCTAAGATAGCTCAAGCTCGAGCTGCATTTAATGAGGTTCGGCGTCAGCTTCGTGATGTTGAGGGCCCTCGGTATGAAATACTTCACCCAGCTCGGCTTCGCATTACATATAACGGTGTCCAGAAGGACTTCATTTCAGCAGAGGAAGCAGGAGAATATGTGAAACTCTTGACATCAGGATGAAGTGTATCACCTGCACAGCGGCGTGTTCTTTTTATTTTTTAATTTTTATTTTTTTTTAAGTTAAAGTTAAGGACATTATATCTGTTATTGTGCGCAGACTGTTTATCAGATTTGAAGTCAGTAGAGGATTTCTCTTATTTTCTCTAGTTTTGGTAAGGGTTGGTTAGTTCAGCGTTCTTTCCGAGTGGTTGTCTCAGTGTGGACAACTTTATTTGTAGAGGGATACACTGCTGTCTCCTTTGGGTTCTGAAGATTTTGGGTGTTTTTATGTTTAAGGGTTTTTTGGGGGGAGGGGAAATCACTCTGGCTCTAATTGACTATTTATATCCCTATGGTTTACTTTATTAGATGGTTAGTAGTAATATTGATCCCAGCACGGCGAGGACGGGCATTTTAAGATTTTTAAGAT